>JAXIVJ010001796.1:0-60000 GCA_036785665.1 Chirona hameri
ACCATGATCACCCAAAGTGCTGCCAAATACACATCCCGCATGGGCGGGATGTGTATTTGGCAGATCCCTCACGGGATCCCGCACATCTCACGGGATCCCGCACATCCCGTGAGATTGTTGACAAAGGTCAAGTTCAAGGTCAGGTCACAGAAATTCACAAGTCATGCAACACAGGTTGTATGGGTTATTTGCCACGTATAATTCGATAGTGATAGTCATTTTACCAACTGAATTCATTTACGTGAAGTTATTGTCAAGTTCAGGTCAAGTTCAGGTCATTGAAGTTCAAAATTTGAAATTGATAAATATAAATAAATAGGCATGTTTATGGACCAGTTTTATCTCAAAAATACAGTGCTGGCATTCATATGTCTGTATCTGGTCAATAAAAGCCATAAAACGCAATTTCAAAATATGACGTCATGAGTTACCCATACTTTAGATGTCATACGTCAGTCAAAAATGGAAATATATGTTTGAAATTTGGTATAGTAGTTGCCTAGGTATAGTTCTCTGACATGTTTTTTTTTAATATTGTAGAACATTTTGATTTCATGATAATTCCCCCTCCAAAAAAAACAAAAAAAACAAGAAGAAGTTTGTTTGAGGTTTTGGGGGTCAAAAACTAAAATTTTAAAAAAAAATCCGAGACCCTTGCAATTTGCTATCTTATGGCGCCTTACGATTGCATTTTGCTTCAAATGTGGCATTTGTACGGCCTGGCAAAGTTTAGCTGATTTCGGTGTAAAACTAGTGTGTAGCGACGTCACTAAATTCGCTATTACTCGAACAATTTCCGACGAAATTTCTTCATTTTTTCACAAAAGACTTAACCATGATTTATAAGAAGTTACCCGATTTTTTTACGTTGATAGCTCTGTTAGTTTTTCAGCTATTGCGAAAATTCATCAGGGGAGGGGGGGGGGGGCTTTAAACGCCCCCCTCCCCAGTCAATGGCGGGTTAATACCGGATCAGGAAGGTTTAGACTGCTTGACCGAAGGTTGGTTGAACCATTGGAACAAATACTGCTCTTTATAATTATCTTTTTCCATTGGGACATATATATTCGTTTCCAAGAGTGAGTCTTTGGCTAAGACGGCAATCTAGAATATTACAAACCTATGCTGGACGGCAGCAAATCTCTAGATATGGTGAAGTTAAATATACTGGAGTGTCATAAAAACTGCGCATTTTCCTGCCGTCTCGAGATTTTATTTAACTCAACAAATCCCACGATCCATATGAATGATTAGCTACATTTGCTACCACACTGTCCTCGTATTTGGCCCCGGCTGATGTTGCGTGACTCAACGTGGAACGGAGTGGAGCTCGCTCGGAGGCTTACTGACCAGTCAGGCCCCACAGGCCCGCGGCTTATCTGACCAATCGGCGTCAGGCCCCCGAGGACGGCGGCTGCTTCGGCCAATCAGCGGTCAAAGAGTGCACAGTCGGGTCGCTGTGCCAGAGCAACACAACCAGTCACAGCGAAACCGGGTTCGGAATCCATGGGTTGCGGGTTCGAGTCTGGCTACGGACGAGGTCTTTCGGTTCCTCGCTCGGGCCGGCGTGAAGACCCAGACGATGAATGACGACAGTTGCATCTTCGTGAAGCCTCAATACTCGCTGAGCGTCACCGAGTAGTGTTCAGTTCCTCTGGACCTGGGACTGGAATATAGATGTTCCCAGCAGTGACCGTTTCGGATCCACTGTGATTGCCATCCGGGCTAAGGTGACGCTTTTGCGGGGTCAGTCCATCTATGGATCATCGGATGCTACTCGAGGTAAAGTCCTGAAGTGCCTTGTAGTCGGTGTTTTAAGTTTACATCTCAGCTAAAGTGTCTTGTCTTCCCCTTTGCTAGTATCTGAGCGAGACGTTCTAGTGTTGCTCTCACCATTTCACTGATGCCGCAGTTACAGTTTCCTTTTAGTTTTATTAGGTTTTTCGCTGTATTATGTTTATGTATTGCGTTGTCAAGAGTTTTTTATCAATTGTATTGCTACTAAGTCCATAGGTTTGCCTTCTGCGACTGTCGCAGGCTCCGTGTCCCGTTTTTGTCTCCTTACGGCGTTTTTTGTTTCCTTTTTGTTTTGTCTCACTACACTGATTCATTCACAGCATCACCACCCACACCCACACCCACGCCCACGCCCACGCCCACGCCCACGCCCACGCCCACGCCCACGCCCACGCCCGCGCCCGCGCCCGCGCCCGCGCCCGCGCCCGCGCCCGCGCCCGCACGCGCACGCGCACGCGCACGCGCACGCGCACGCGCACGCGCACGCGCACGCGCACGCGCACGCGCACGCGCACACGCACGCGCACGCGCACACGCACACGCACACGCACACGTACACGCACACGCACACGCACACGCACACGCACACGCACACACACACACACACACACACACACACACACACACACACACACACACACACACACACACACACACACACACACACACAACGCCGGTCACGAGCTCGCGACGCAATCTGCTTTCATGTTTTCCATTTCCCTCTGTGGATGATGTTTACACGCTTTAAACAGAAATGCTTGAGCTAACTATATCTTCTATGAACTGCAGAGGCCTAAGAGATGTAAAGAAACGCAGAGATGTTTTGCATTTCTTGAGAAATAAGGACTATGATGTTTTGTTTCTTCAGGGATACTCATCTTACCCAAAATTCATTTCAGTACTTTAACAGTTTGTGGAAAGGGAAAAGTTATCATTCATGCCACACAAATCGCAGCAGAGGGAGTTAGTATCATGTTGAAACATACAATACAGCACGAACTAATTCAGGTAAAACACGCTGATTGCGGAAACTTCATAATCGTCATTTGTAAGTTAGGTACACATACATACTTATTGGCAAATGTTTATGGCCAAATGAAGATGATCCAGAATTCTACCGCACACCTAAGAGTTATTTAGAGTCGTTCAGCACAGATCACACAATTATAGGTGGAGATTTCAACTTTTTTATCCACCCTAATGTTGATTCTTTCAATTACGCTCGTGAATATAATACAAACGCAAAACGAGTATTCACTCACTTCATAAATGACAACGCACTGGTTGATATCTGGAGATTAAGGAACCCGGAGAAATTATAATATACTTGGACGCGAAATAATCCTCTTAAATGCGGCAGATTAGACATGATCTTTGTAAACGCCCAGCTGATATCTTCTGTACGGGATGTCACAATCAAGACAGGTTATAGGACAGATCACTGTTTAGTAGTAATGAAAATGCAATTAACAGAGGTAGAAAAAGGTCCGGGAATCTGGAAATTTAACGAATCCGTCTTGCGAGATTCTGAATACATAAACATAATCAAAACAACCGTAAAAAGTACAGTATTCCAATATGCTGTCCCAGTATATGATGAGGAATACGCAACGGACGACAGTAATTACCACTCTGTACAATTTACCATTGAAGACAGTCTTTTCTATGAAACACTTATTATGCTTATCAGAGGAGAAACAGTGAAATACTGTAAAAGAAAGGCTCGTAAACAACGATTGAAAGATACAGAATTAACAAATAAAGTACAAACAGCATATAACATATTTAATAACGATAAATGCGATACAAATGCGCAACTCCTATGCAAAGCTAAGGAAGAACTAGAAGATCATAGGCAACCACATATAGAAGGGTTAATCATACGATCTAGAACGCAGTGGCATGAAGAAGGCGAAAGAAGTTCCAAATATTTTTATCGTTGGAAAAAAGAAACATTGCCAAAAAATCCATACAATATTTACAGAATGAAGGCCAAACAATAACTAAATCAGACGCGATTTTGTCGCTGTTCACTAAGACCCTTCAGGAGAAATACTCTGTTCAGCACGCTGTTGATTTTGACTTAGATTGTATTGGAAGTAACATTACAGAAAAATTGACCGAAGACGAAAAAGACGCGTTAGATGCAGAACTCACCCTCCAGCAACTGTCAACAGCATTACATACAGCATTACATTATATGAAGGAAGGCAAAACACCAAGTAGTAATGGGTTTTCAGTCGATTTCTTCCGTTGCTTTTGGAAACAGTTGGGTATTTTCTTGCACCGCGCTTTCAAGTTCAATTTTTCACGAGGAGAAGTACTAACAACACATCGAGAAAGCATTATAACTCTGATACCGAAAGCAATACGACCATCTCACTCACTCAAAGGATGGCGTCCGATATCGCTTCTAAATGTTGATTACAAAATTATTTCAACAGCCATCGCTAACAGATTTAAGAAAGTCATCGATCATATCATCAGTTCATCGTAGTCAGCTTATATCAAAGGAAGATATATTGGCGAGAACAGTCGTCTAGTGTACGATGTTATATCACACATAAGTAAGACTAATCAAGCAGGCGTAATAATGGCCGCAGATTTTGAAGCTCAGTTCATCGCAGTCAGCTTCAGCATCGCAGTCAGCAACATTAGGGAGACCCGTATTTCTGTGTTCAGAAAGAAGGTCAAGAAACAGCTGGGTATGGCGCGGCGGTGATAGTGCAGGTGTGTGTATGTGTGTATGTATATGTATCTTATGTGTATGAGATTAGGTATTTTATCCATGCCATTGACGCGAGCACATGAAAAGCCAGCAAGTACCTGGATGGGCTTTAAATATATTCTGATTCTGATTCTGATTCTGAAGCTGCTTTCGAAACGGTATCATGGCCGTACGTGAGAGCAGTTCTAGAAGAACTGAATTTCGGAAATAACTTCATAGAAATAATTAACATAATGTATTTAAACAAACAAAATTTCTCCCGTATACTAATAAATGGCTTTTTAGGTGAAAAAATATACCTACATAGAGGTATAAGGCAAGGCGATCCTGTCTCAGGATATCTCTTCAATATAGCCGTTCTGATCCCAGCAAAACAAATAGCAACTTCAAATAAACTAACGGGTATCCATCTTAGTGCTAACACAGAAATACGCATTAGTCAATATGCAGACGATACAATATTGTTCTTAGACAGTTCTGAACGTTCCTTAACCCTATTTGTAACAGGCTCCTGGCTACCCCTATTTGTAGCAGGGGGGGGGGGGGGGGCGGATTCCGCCCCCCCCCCCCCCCAAGAGATCTCGAGATCTACCCGTCCGATTTTCAAAAATGAAACGGTGTTTGGTTCCCCTCAACACGATCTACATTTATAAATAATACACAAAATATAAATTTGGGATAGGGGGGCAACAGGGGGGCAAAAACTAAAAATTTTAGTGGTATTTTTGATCCAACATAACTTTCATGTTTATAATCCGATTTTAACACAACTAATAGGAATCGATAGAGCTTGAATCGGAAATTGATATATGACGGTGACTATTGAAAATTCAAAAATCATAGGTGTGTGCAGGTCACTCAATATGGGGGTGAAGTAAATGCGTAATAAAAAAATGGTTGATGTTGTTTTTTTGATAAATGAAATGGTATGTGATTGAGACATTAGAAAAACAGTTATAAATCATATTTTTTGCCATAGGCGGTACCAGGTTAGCGAAAAGGGGGGTAAAATTGGGAAAAATATTAACCGCAGACAAGTTGCTACCCAGCACTATAAATATGTTACTGATCATAGATAGTTCCTTTTTGCATGTTGTACTTCATCATAGGCGTATCCAGGATCCAAACTAGGGCGGCGCAAGACCTTTTGATAAGTATATTATCCGCTATTATGATACTAACTAGTCAACAGTGACTATTTCACTTACAACTTCAATTAACATTGCTTACCCCCCTTTTTACCCTATCTGAACTCGCCTATTATCTTATAATCGTTCGTAGAGTAGCCTGTATGCGTGTTTCATCCGAAAACTGCAGTATGTTATGTCATTGTACGCCCATGCCTCTTAGTTTCCTTGCAATAATATGACCCCCTTTCTTCCATTCCTGAGCGCGCCTCTGCAAAAAAATGACTTTATTCCCTTCTCTGGTCTCATATGTGCATATATTATTATAAGCTAAACGTATATTGCGCCGTTATCGCTGGCATATCATCACCATGCCAGTCACCCCCCTTTTCATGTTCCTGAACACGCCCCTGAAACTCTATATGTAATAAATTATGCAAATAATGGAAGCAGAAGCTATCTTTTACATCTTGATAGCTATAAATGTCCCTTACATTGCTCTATTGGCTTCCCGCCAAGCATTGAATACTTCCTGGAAACCCCCCTTTTCAAGCCCCTGAAACCGCCTCTGCCAAGCAATTTTGAATGATATTTTATTAACATCACCTAATTTGCACTTGTTGCAATCACGGAAAGCCGATGTAACTCCTTCATACTTGATACAGTTAGGAAGAAACCGTGAAGATCGCATTTCCGTATTTTCGCCAAATGTCGCCTCCGAACCCACCCAAAACTGTGCCCTGGAACCGCCTCTGTTCAAGTTAAGAACTCAAAATTTTGACTCCAAATGCGGAGTTCAATTCTATGAAAAGTCCCAAAATTTCATGGGCCTGCTCCCAGCTGTTCTGAAGATATCTGCGAAAAACATGAGGGGGGGGGGGGGTGGGGGGGCGGAATCCGCCCCCTGTTACAAATAGGGTTAATAGGGGCTACAGAGGAGATGGCAAAATGTTCTGCACAATCGGGACTTAAGCTCAATTGGGAGAAAACGTCATGTCTGGCACTCGGCTTACTGAACACACCAGAACATTCTAATAATATATTGGTGAATAAAATTAAATGGGTAAATGAAATTAAAATTCTTGGAATATATTTTAAGCGTAGTATCAACAACATAACTGAAAACAATTTAGAAAGAAAGTTTATCCTTCTTGAGAACGAGATCGCACAGTGGAAGAGACGTCATATTACACCTCTTGGAAAAATAACGGTGATAAAATCGTTGCTGCTGTCCAAACTCGTACATCTTTTTATGGCTTCACCGAATCCCTCACATATTTACATTAAACAGATTGAACAAATGCTATACGGTTTTCCATGGAATAACAAACCAGATCGCATTAAAAGAACGAAAATAATTCAGAAGCTTGAATTTGATGGACTCCAAATGATTGACTTAACATCGTTTATACACAGCTTGAAAATGTCGTGGTTAAAACGATTAGTTAGTTCCACAGCCGATTGGACAAAATCGGCAAACCTACAGCAGTTAGACCCTTTGAAGCTTCTCACATACAGCACAGCACAGCTTAATGTAATAAAAACACAGATAAGCAACATATTCTGGCGAGAAGTGGTAGATTCTCTCATTCAATTTAATCAACTGTTAAATCTTCAACCAGGAGACATAATAAGGGAGCATTTATGGTTCTCAGACTACACAAAATTCAAAACATCTATTGTCAATCAATGGGATAATCAAGGACTAAGATTCATTGGAGATCTGTTTAATGATAAAAACGGCAACATACTAACACGAGAAGAAATCAAAGTACAATATCGAATATCAATGACATTTCTGTGCTATGCAACATTAATACGTAGCTTACCTCAAAGCGTCAGAAATGCAATACGCTTGCCTTTCGAGATGCCGAATATCCCTTTCAAGTTACAATTGTTCCTCACTAAGCCAAATATCACAAAATACTGCTATTAATTATTTATCGATGCATTGCGGAAAAAATGTGACGTTACTGATAGAAACCGAAAACAAAAATGGGAACGCGATGTCGGCTTCCATCATGAAGGGAGTCTGTTGCACATTAAACAATCTACGAATTCAGTGTATTTACTTTACCTGCATTACAGTATAATAAGTACAATAATAACAACTAATAAGTTCTTACATACAATTCGAATATCCGACAATAGCACTTGCACATTTTGTACGCGTGATACCGAAACAATAATTCATCTATTCTGGCAGTGTCCAGTTACTCAAACTTTTTTGCAAGATATCGATAGAAAGTTGCACACTCAATATCAAATACATTTTCACCACAACGTTCAGTCATGGTTCTTCCCAAAAGAAACAGATCCATTACAAACACTCATAATCACTGTTGCTAAAGCAGTAATATACAGATCCCGCAACGCCGGTAAAAAACCTGAAACCACTCATATGATACATTTATTAAAAATTGAAGCTAAAAAAGAACAGCTTGCCAGCAGACTAAAAGACAAGATGGAGAGTTTTGAAAATAAATGGAAAACATTAAAGGTTATCCTCTCGTAATTAGTAAATTATTAAATGCGTTACGCACTCGTGGCTGACGCCAATGCACATGAACACACACACACACACACACACACACACACACACACACACACACACACACACACACACACACACACACACACACATACACACACACGCACACGCACACGCACACGCACACGCACACGCACACGCACACGCACACGCACACGCACACGCACACACACACACACACACACACACACGCACACGCCTCATTTGCATATGTACTGGACTGCGATGTAGCGAGAAGTTTATTGTCTAGACAGGCTACAGAGGTGTGTGCCAGAGGGAGGAGATGTGAGCCGTAGCGAGACGGCTGTATGATGTATGACCATGTGAGTGCGACAATGTGCAATGCTATTTGTATTGATGTTTTTGTTTTTGTGTGAATAAATTAGCCCTTCGGTGGGACAAACGAGAAAAAAAACTCAATACCACAGTGATGCCGGTTGGCGAATTGAGAGTGACTGGGGGCTTGGTTGGAGAATTGTGTGCCGATCACTAGATTTTTCGAAACCCACCCCGCTCCCTGCCACCGGGCAAGCATTGGTGTTATCTTATGGTACAACGACACGAGCACATCTGAGACACTTCTGACGGATGTCTTTGACTTCGAAAAATTGTGCAAGAAGATAAGCTATCAGAAGAAGACGAAAAACACTTAGCATTTGGTCAGATATCCATCCTGTTGACACCAACGTCCTATACCCGTCACTTCAATGAATCCGCTCCTGTTGACACCAACGTCCTATACCCGTCACTTCAATGAATCCGCTCCTGTTGACACCAACGTCCTATACCCGTCACTTCAATGAATCCGCTCCTGTTGACACCAACGTCCTATACCCGTCACTTCAATGAATCCGCTCCTGTTGACACCAACGTCCTATGCCCGTCACTTCAATGAATCCGCTCCTGTTGACACCAACTTCCTATGCCGTCACTTCAATGAATCCGCTCCTGTTGACACCAACGTCCTATGCCCGTCACTTCAATGAATCCGCTCCTGTTGACACCAACTTCCTATACCCGTCATTTCAATGAATCCGCTCCTGTTGACACCAACGTCCTATACCCGTCACTTCAATGAATCCACTCCTGTTGACACCAACGTCCTACACCCGTCACTTCAATGAATCCGCTCCTGTTGACACCAACGTCCTATACCCCGTCACTTCAATGAATCCGCTCCTGTTGACACCAACGTCCTATACCCGTCACTTCAATGAATCCGCTCCTGTTGACACCAACGTCCTACACCCGTCACTTCAATGAATCCGCTCCTGTTGACACCAACGTCCTACACCCGTCACTTCAATGAATCCGCTCCTGTTGACACCAACGTCCTATGCCCGTCACTTCAATGAATCCGCTCCTGTTGACACCAACTTCCTATACCCGTCATTTCAATGAATCCGCTCCTGTTGGACACCAACGTCCTACACCCATCAATTCAATGAATCCGCTCCTGTTGACACCAACGTCCTATACCCGTCACTTCAATGAATCCGCTCCTGTTGACACCAACGTCCTACACCCGTCACTTCAATGAATCCGCTCCTGTTGACACCAACGTCCTATACCCCGTCACTTCAATGAATCCGCTCCTGTGGACACCAACGTCCTATACCCGTCACTTCAATGAATCCGCTCCTGTTGACACCAACGTCCTACACCCGTCACTTCAATGAATCCGCTCCTGTTGACACCAACGTCCCTATACCCGTCACTTCAATGAATCCGCTCCTGTTGACACCAACGTCCTACACCCGTCACTTCAATGAATCCGCTCCTGTTGACACCAACGTCCTACACCCGTCGTTTCAATGAATCCGCTCCTGTTGACACCAACGTCGTATACCCGTCACTTCAATGAATCCGCTCCTGTTGACACCAACGTCCTACACCCGTCACTTCAATGAATCCGCTCCTGTTGACACCAACGTCCTATACCCGTCACTTCAATGAATCCGCTCCTGTTGACACCAACGTCCTATACCCGTCACTTCAATGAATCCGCTCCTGTTGACACCAACGTCCCTACACCCGTCACTTCAATGAATCCGCTCCTGTTGACACCAACGTCCTACACCCCGTCACTTCAATGAATCCGCTCCTGTTGACACCAACGTCCTATACCCGTCACTTCAATGAATCCGCTCCTGTGACACCAACGTCCTATACCCGTCACTTCAATGAATCCGCTCCTGTTGACACCAACGTCCTATACCCGTCACTTCAATGAATCCGCTCCTGTTGACACCAAAGTCCTATACCCGTCACTTCAATGAATCCGCTCCTGTTCACACCAACGTCCTATACCCGTCACTTCAATGAATCCGCTCCTGTTGACACCAACGTCCTATACCCGTCACTTCAATAAATCCGCTCCTGTTCACACCAACGTCCTATACCCGTCACTTCAATGAATCCGCTCGGTCTCAAGCGTCGATTGTGAACGCGACCCTGAACTTTGTCGTCTCAGTTGGTGCTTTTGCTTCCATGTCACTTCCTGTCACCATGGAAGTTTAATATTTATCTGAAGACTAAAAAATCCCGTCTCTGAAATACACAGAGTAATAATTTTGGTAGCGTTTACCGGCAACCATTAAAGCAAACTCTGCAGCAGCAACGTATCATCGGGGGGATGGATGCCAGCCAAAAGTTATCGGTGGCGTTCTTTTTCATCGGCTTCGTGTCTCGTTCATCGGCTTCGTGTCTCAGCTCTAGTGGAATTCCATTGGAATAGCGCCGATTGCAGAGACAAAGAGACATTTCAAATGAAAGAGCTCAAATAGTGACTTGGCCACTCGTACATCCCTAACGTGTACCCTTGTGGAGTGCCCTATTCCACTGTTTTGGACGGAAAACAAGCGACATGAATGCTATATACATACTTTTATTAAGGTCGTCCACATGTGACTGTGGCTATTATAACCTCTCGTCATGAGTTAAAAACACAGGAAACATGTTAGAAAAAGCATACAATAAAATCACACAAGTAAAAACAAGAATAGTAACCCGCGCACTGCAGGGGTACCGCCCCCCCCCCCCCTCTCAGGTTTTTCAAAGATAGCGAAAAAACGGCGGCGCGCAGCGCCACCGGGTTTTGATACACCTGTTAGGACATCAATTGCGCACACTTTGAGGAAAAAATATGATCGGGTCATCTCAGGTCAGGTCACCAGACCAGGTCAAGTGACCCCATTACCAAAATTGTTTGCAGTTGTGCCAAAGCCAGAGTTTTCCACCGATCAGGTTGAAGCTTACAGGATGTCATGAGGGCATCAGTACTTACAATTCGTTTAACTCGGAATTTTGATATCGGTGACCTAAGGTCAGGTCAATTTCGTAACCTCCCCATAATAAGTCAATGGGGAAATATACAAATGCTTTCTATTTCAAGGATATGCATGGTACTAGTCCAATTACTTATGGATCATGTTATTTTAGGATATTCTTGATGATTCAAGTGTAAGTTTTGTTCAGTGACCCCTATTGGGTCATTTGATGTCATGCGAGGTCACCATCACTTTTTTGTCAATAACTCTCGACATAATGAAGATAGAGAAGTAAAACAGACATCAATGTGTTTTTCTTGTCGAGGAACGTCTTCCCATATGCAACATGCCCTACTTGGGTCACCACTTGACCTTGACCTTAGGTCAAATTGTTAAGTTGACTTAACAAGATCACCATATATATCATTCAAAGCGCCTTGACAAGAAAAACACAATGGCGTAAACAGTTTTTCGTTATCTTTATTAAGTAAAAAGTTAATCGCAAAAAACGATTTAGCAAAAAAAAACTGTTTTTTCTTTCTTTTTGACCTCTGGAGCCTCAAATATTGACCTGAGATCAAATCTGAGGACACCTCAGCGATTAAAAATTTCACTGGCTGGCGTTTTCTTTTTTCCGTTTGTTTCTAACTATCATAGTTTTTGAGATATATGGGAATTTCTGGAGCGATGTCATAAAACAGGAAAAAAACTGGAAAATTTGACCTTTGATGACCTCTGGTGACCTCAATTTTGACCTGATTTTAAAAAAAACACTGAAATACTTTCGATAGAACATGTATGAATCTATCACATGCTTTTTTCCGCTTCTCGCTACGTTGCGTAGTTTTCGAGATCTCAGGGGGCGGAAATCAACCCCCCTGCAGTTCGTGTTCGGCGCAAAGCCCCTGCAGTGCGCGGGATAAACACTGACACACGCCAACACACACACACACACACACACACACACACACACACACACACACACACACACACACACACACACACACACACACACACACACACACACGCACACACACACACACACACACACACACACACACACACACACACACACAATCACTAAAACCCGTCGGCATGACGGTGAGAACGCTGCGTCGGTATGTCCGGTGCCCGTGGAGCGGCAGCGAGATGTCGCCGCACCTGGCGACGAAACAGAAAGGTCGCGTGGCAGGGCGTTATACAGCGCTGGTCCCCGGCAGGCAAAACGCCGCCGTCCCGTCTCTGTGCGTGACCGGGGAACAAACAACATGTGGTCCTGTCGCGTGGCCCGCTCGGTAGCGCGGACCTCTGCTGCGGTGGACAGACTCGCAGCCAGCTGTTCAGGCTCGCCGCAGCAACGCACCTTGTGCGTGAGCCACAGTGTGTGGTAAGTGGCCATGCCCTCCGCGCCGAGCCACCCCAGCCTCCCCAGCAGATCCGACACATGGTCGTACTTCCGTCGGCCAAATAGTACTCTAGCAGCATAGTGTATGACTCTTTGAAGCCGACAGAAGTTCCCCTTCTTGCCGTTACCGTATACCGAGAAACAGTACCGGATCTGCGAGAAAACCAGGGCATTGATCAGCGCGGAGAGCACGGCCGTTGGCAGGTGCCCCCTCAGATGCGATAGACCAGTCAAAACTCCGAAGCAGCGCTGTGTTACGGTAGAGACGTGGCGGTCCCAGCATAACGAGCGGTCAAAGGTGAGACCTAGGTTTTTGGCTTTTGGATTTTGAGAGCTGCCCAGAAGCATCAGTTGGGTCTTGGCGGCATTTACTTTCAGTCCATTTGCTTGAAACCAGTTATCGAGAGAGGCTAAGGCACCCTCCATGCGAGCGACGACTTTGTGAATATCATATTTTTTGACGCTGACCAAAATTTGTGTGTCATCAGCATATTGGACAACCACTGCGTCCTCGGCAAACAGACTGAGATCGTTTGCGAAGACGCAGTAGAGGAGAGGGCCTAGAGATGAGCCTTGAAACACACCGATGCTGTTGGGCAGCGGGAGGGAAGTTTTGACCACCCAGACCGTCAGTGAGGCTGACACTCTGGGTGTGGTTGCGCAAATAGGCAGAGCACCAAGACGTGTCAATTCCGTGAAGTTATAATTTTGACAGGAGTTTTGAATGATCTATCACATCAAAACATTTGCTCAAATCCAGCAGGCAGAGCAGGGAAACTTCTCCGTGGTCAAAGGCAGATAGGATTTGGTCGGAAATTGAGGTTAGCGCAGTTTCAGTCGAGTGACGAGGCCGGAAACCGTGCTGACTGGACGAGAGGAGGTGGTTATCTGAAAGGTATTTGTAAAGCTGCTGGTGTACAGCGCGCTCTACGATTTTGGCTATGACTGGAACAATGGATATAGGACGGAAGTTGGATGGGACAGAAATATTGCCGGATTTGTGAATAGGATGTACTAGGGAATGTTTCCAGGATTCAGGAACGTCGGACTGGGTTATGCTGGAGTTGACCAAATGCAGGAGCACCCACCCAACCGAGTCAAAGCAGGCACGAATCATTCGTATGCTGATGCCGTCGTCACCGCAGGACGGCGAGCCACTCATCCCAAACACAACGGCCCGCAGCTCCGCCAGTAACAACGGCATCAGCACAAGAGAACAGGCACCGACGCGCGGCAGACGACAGGCTATATCTGGTGTAGGCCCTAAGCGCTGCACCTCCTCAGCCACACGCGGACCCACGCCGACAAAATAACGATTTAGGTCGTCCGGTGTGACGTCTGGCAGCTTACGGGCGGCTCGTTTGCAGCCGACGACAGGTACACCCGGTGACCCGCCAAACATTTAGCTCCACCAACATAATTATCAGTCACAACTTCATTTGTTCCATGCATATTTGAAGCGAGCTGACCTTACGAACGTGATGGCCCTTGTTCAGCTCACCATCTGCAGCCAATGCGCCCTCTGCACGCTGTTTTCCTCAGGGACACGTCCCGGGGGCTCGGCGGCGCCTGCCAATACCGGAGCGTAAGCGTGACCGCCACGAGAAGCCATTGTTACGATGACGGCCGAGGGCGACGGCTTTTGGCGGCCATTACTGGCGGACAGGTCTGATGGATGGCGGAGCGGTCGTCCAGCTCACTGTCTTCTCACCGTCTTCTCACTGCCGTCCTACAGCCGTCTCATCACCGCCGTCTCACCGTCTCATCACCGCCGTCTCACCGTCTCATCACCGTCTTCTCACCGCCGTCTCACTGTCTCATTACCGTCTTCTCACCACCGTCTCACCGCCGTCTCACCGCCGTCTCACCGCCGTCTCACCGCCGTCCCACCGCCGTCTCACCGTCTCATCACCGCCGTCTCACCACCGTCTCGCCGCCGTCTCACCGTCTTCTCACCGCCGTCTCACCGTCTCATCACCGCCGTCCCACCGCCGTCTCACCGCCGTCTCACCATCTCATCACCGCCGTCTCACCGCCGTCTCACCGTCTCATTACCGCCGTCTCACCGCCGTCTCACCGCCGTCTCACCGCCGTCTCACCGCCGTCTCACCGCCGTCTCACCGCCGTCTCACCGTCTTCTTACCGCCGTCTCACCGTCTCATCACCGCCGTCTCACCGCCGTCTCACCACCGTCTCACCACCGTCTCACCGCCGTCTCACCGTCTCACCACCGCCGTCTCACCGTCTCATCACCGCCGTCTCACCGCCGTCTCACCGTCTCATCACCGCCGTCTCACCGCCGTCTCACCGCCATCTCACCGCCGTCTCACCGCCGTCTCACCACCGTCTCACCACCGTCTCACCGCCGTCTCACCGTCTCATCACTGCCGTCTCACCGCCGTCTCACCGCCGTCTCACCGCCGTCTCACCGCCGTCCCACCGCCGTCTCACCGTCTTCTCACCGCCGTCTCACCGCCGTCTCACCGTCTCATCACCGCCGTCTCACCGTCTCATCACCGCCGTCTCACAGTCTCATCACCGCCGTCCCACCGCCGTCTCACCGCCGTCCCATCGTCGTCCCACCGTCTCATCATCGCCGTCTCAACATCTTCTCACCGCCGTCTCACCGCCGTCTCACCGTCTTATCACCGCCGTCTCACCGTCTCATCACCGCCGTCTCACCGCCGTCTCACCGCCGTCTCACCGCCGTCTCACCGCCGTCTCACCGTCTTCTCACCGCCGTCTCACCGCCGTCCCACCGCCGTCTCACCACCGTCTCACCGCCGTCTCACCGTCTCATCACCGCCGTCTCACCGCCGTCTCACCGCCGTCCCACCGCCGTCTCACCGCCGTCTCACCACCTCATCACCGCCGTCTCACCGTCTCATCACTGCCGCCTCACCGCCGTCTCACCGTCTCATCACCGCCGTCTCATCACCGCCGTCTCACCGCCGTCTCACCACCGTCTCACCGCCGTCTCACCGTCTTCTCACCGCCGTCTCACCGCCGTCCCACCGCCGTCTCACCGTCTTCTCACCGCCGTCTCACCATCTTCTCACCGCCGTCTCACCACCGTCTCACCGCCGTCTCACCGTCTCATCACCGCCGTCTCACCGCCGTCTTACCGCCGTCTCACCGCCGTCTTACCGCCGTCTCACCGCCGTCTCACCGCCGTCTCACCGCCGTCCCACCGCCGTCTCACCACCGTCTCACCGCCATCTCACCGTCTCACCACCGCCGTCTCACTGCCGTCTCACCGCCGTCTCATCGCCGTCTCACCGCCGTCTCACCGTCTCATCACCGCCGTCTCACCGCCGTCTTACCGCCGTCTCACCGCCGTCTTACCGCCGTCTCACCGTTGTCTCACCGCCGTCTCACCGCCGTCTCACCGCCGTCCCACCGCCGTCTCACCACCGTCTCACCACCGTCTCACCGTCTCACCACCGCCGTCTCACCGCCGTCTCACCGTCTCATCACCGCCGTCTCACCGCCGTCTCACCGCCGTCTCACCACCGTCTCACCACCGTCTCACCGCCGTCTCACCGTCTCACCACCGCCGTCTCACCGCCGTCTCACCGCCGTCTCACCGTCTCATCACCGCCGTCTCACCGCCGTCTCACCGTCTCATCACCGCCGTCTCACCGCCGTCTCACGGCCGTCTCACCGCCGTCTCACCACCGTCTCACCGTCTCATCACCGCCGTCTCACCGCCGTCTTACCGCCGTCTCACCGCCATCTCACCACCGTCTCACCGCCGTCTCACCGCCGTCTCACCGCCGTCTCACCGCCGTCTCACCGCCGTCTCACCGCCGTCTCACCGCCGTCTCACCGCCGTCTCACCGTCTTCCTACCGCCGTCTCACCGTCTCATCACCGCCGTCTCACCGCCGTCTCACCACCGTC
Organism: Chirona hameri; assembly: GCA_036785665.1. NCBI lineage: Eukaryota > Metazoa > Arthropoda > Thecostraca > Balanomorpha > Balanidae > Chirona > Chirona hameri. The sequence continues at coordinate 16,780 of JAXIVJ010001796.1, forward strand.
TCACCACCGCCTCACCGCCGTCTCACCGTCTCACCACCGCCGTCTCACCGTCTCATCACCGTCTTCTCACCGCCGTCTCACTGTCTCATTACCGTCTTTTCACCACCGTCTCACCACCGTCTTACCGCCGTCTCACCGTCTCATCACCGCCGTCTCACCGCCGTCTCACCGCCGTCTCACCGTCTTCCCACCACCGTCTCACCGCTGTCTCACCGCCGTCTCACCGCCGTCTCACCGTCTCACCACCGCCGTCTCACCGTCTCATCACCGTCTTCTCACCGCCGTCTCACTGTCTCATTACCGTCTTCTCACCACCGTCTCACCGCCGTCTCACCGCCGTCTCACCGCCGTCTCACCGCCGTCTCACCACCGTCCCACCGCCGTCTCACCGTCTTCTCACCGCCGTCTCACCGCCGTCTCGCCGTTTCATCACCGCCGTCTCACCGTCTCATCACCGCCGTCTCACAGTCTCATCACCGCCGTCCCACCGCCGTCTCACCGCCGTCCCACCGTCGTCCCACCGTCTCATCATCGCCGTCTCACCATCTTCTCACCGCCGTCTCACCGCCGTCTCACCGTCTCATCACCGCCGTCTCACCGTCTCATCACCGCCGTCTCACCGCCGTCTCACCGCCGTCTCACCGCCGTCTCACCGCCGTCTCACCGTCTTCTCACCGCCGTCTCACCGCCGTCCCACCGCCGTCTCACCACCGTCTCACCGCCGTCTCACCGTCTCATCACCGCCGTCTCACCGCCGTCCCACCGCCGTCTCACCGCCGTCTCACCACCTCATCACCGCCGTCTCACCGTCTCATCACCGCCGCCTCACCGCCGTCTCACCGTCTTCTCACCGCCGTCTCACCGCCGTCTCACCGTCTCATCACCGCCGTCTCACCGTCTCATCACCGCCGTCTCACAGTCTCATCACCGCCGTCTCACCGCCGTCTCACCACCGTCTCACCGCCGTCTCACCGTCTTCTCACCGCCGTCTCACCGCCGTCCCACTGCCGTCTCACCGTCTTCTCACCGCCGTCTCACCATCTTCTCACCGCCGTCTCACCACCGTCTCACCGCCGTCTCACCGTCTCATCACCGCCGTCTCACCGCCGTCTTACCGCCGTCTCACCGCCGTCTTACCGCCGTCTCACCGCCGTCTCACCGCCGTCTCACCGCTGTCCCACCGCCGTCTCACCACCGTCTCACCGCCATCTCACCGTCTCACCACCGCCGTCTCACCGCCGTCTCACCGCCGTCTCACCGCCGTCTCACCACCGTCTCACCGCCGTCTCACCGCCGTCTCACCGTCTCATCACCGCCGTCTCACCGCCGTCTTACCGCCGTCTCACCGCCGTCTTACCGCCGTCTCACCGCCGTCTCACCGCCGTCTCACCGCCGTCCCACCGCCGTCTCACCACCGTCTCACCGCCGTCTCACCGTCTCACCACCGCCGTTTCACCACCGCCGTCTCACCGCCGTCTCACCGCCGTCTCACCGTCTCATCACCGCCGTCTCACCGCCGTCTCACCGCCGTCTCACCACCGTCTCACCACCGTCTCACCGCCGTCTCACCGTCTCACCACCGCCGTCTCACCGTCTCACCACCGCCGTCTCACCGCCGTCTCACCGTCTCATTACCGCCGTCTCACCGCCGTCTCACCGTCTCATCACCGCCGTCTCACCGCCGTCTCACCGCCGTCTCACCGCCGTCTCACCGCCGTCTCACCACCGTCTCACCGTCTCATCACCGCCGTCTCACCGCCGTCTTACCGCCGTCTCACCGCCATCTCACCGCCGTCTCACCGCCGTCTCACCGCCGTCTCTCCGCCGTCTTACCGCCGTCTCACCGTCTCATCACCGCCGTCTCACCGCCGTCTTACCGCCGTCTCACCGTCTCATCACCACCGTCTCACCGCCGTCTTACCGCCGTCCCACCGCCGTCTCACCGCCGTCTCACCGCCGTCTCACCGCCGTCTCACCGCCGTCTCACCGCCGTCTTACCGCCGTCTCACCGTCTTCTCACTGCCGTCTCACCGCCGTCTCCTCTGGCGGACCGGCCGTCTCCTCACCGCCGTCTCCTCTGGCGGACCGGCCGTCTCCTCACCGCCGTCTCCTCTGGCGGACCGGCCGTCTCCTCACCGCCGTCTCCTCACCGCCGTCTCCTCACCACCGTCTCCTCGCCGCCGTCTCCTCTGTCGGACCGGCCTTCTCACTGTCTTCTCAACACCGTCTCCTCTGTCGGACCGACCGTCTCCTCGCCGCCGTCTCCTCTGTCGGACCGACCGTCTCCTCGCCGCCGTCTCCTCTGGCGGACCGCCCATCTTTTCAACACCGTCTCCTCTGGAGTCTTCTCACCGCCGTCAATCTGATGAAGCAGCGCAAACGAGCTAAATAAACAAACGATCCAGCGTATCAGGAAATCAACACATTAATTAAACGGGCGATTCGCAAGGACACCCATTCCGGAAATTCCGCGTTATGGTGACACCCGCGTATCTAGGTATTTTGTGCACATATCTGCACTTGGCTGTAACTCGACGCTCACCGCAAGGACAAGTCTCTGTTAACACGCGCCCTGGAGGGCCTCTGATAATTACACGCCCTGGAGGGGGGGGGGCGGATTTCGCCCCCCCCCCCCCCCTATGATCTCGAAAACCACGCAACGTAGCGACAAGCGGAAAACGACGTTAGATAGCTCGAGACGAGCTCTTTCGAAAGTATTTCGTTCATTTTTTTTCAGGTCAATATTGAGGTCACCAGAGGTCATCAAGGGTCGGATTTTCAAGTTTTCAAGACTTCGGTTCGAACACCCCAAAATATCTCGGGAACTATGATAGTTAGCAGCAAACAGAAAAAAGCAATCGAAAGTCATTGAAAAATTTAATCGACATAGGTGTCCTCAGATTTGAGCTCAGGTCAATAGTTTAGGCTCCAGAGGTCACCGAATGTCAAAAAGGTGATTTTGTTTTCAAAATTGTTTTTTTTCACAAATAACCTTTGAACTAATAAAGATAAAGCAATAATGTTTACGCCATCGCGTGTATCTTGTCAAGGTGCTTCGAATCATATTCATGGTGACCTGGTTAGGTCAACTGATAAATTTGACCTCAGGTCAAGGTCAAATGGTGACCCAAGTTGGTCATGTTGCATATTGGGAGACGTGTCTCGACGAGACAAACATATTGGTACCGTTTTATCTTCTCTATCTTCATTATGTCGATAGTTATTGATAAAACCGTGTTGGCGGTCACAAAATTGACCTGACCTTAGGTCACCGATATTATAAATCCGAGATAAACAAATTATTGGTATCTATGACCTTATGAAGTCCTGCAAGATTGAAACCGATCGGCGTAAAACTGTGGCTGTGGTACTACTGCAAACGTTTTGGAGTTGAGGTCATCACGTGACCTGGTCTGGTGACCTGACCTGAGATGACCTGAGGCCAAAAATTTTACATAATGCGGGAAGTTCATTTCTAAACAGGTATACAAAAAATGGCGGCGCTGCGCGCCGCTGTTTTTGCGCTATCCTCTAAAAACCGGAGGGGTGGGCGGATTTCGCCCCCCCCTCCAGGGCGCGTGTTAAACAGGGCACTGTCGAGCTGATATAGCTAACCACGTCCACAACTCAACATCCTCGTCATTGTTTCAGAAATAAAATGTAATTGCAACTAAACGTGGACCTACAAAGCAACCAGAAAATTTAACACCAGATGACCTGAACGATTACTTTACAGCAGTAGTCACGTTGACTGAACTAAGGCGTGCTTTATTTTCACTGCCCAACAAAGACCTCCGACCTCCGACCGCCGCCGGGTCAGGTCGTGCGCGCAGCCGCTCCCCCACCCCACCGCTCGACCCTTGTTTGTCGGCCGGTGAAGCTGTGAGCCAGTGATCGCAGTGAGTGCTATCGGAGTACAGCATTAGTCGGCGGCGACGGCGAGTGCACCATCCACACTGAACCAGGATAGCCATGGACGAGGCTGTACTGAAACAAGCCGTCATCAACGTCATGAAGGACAACGTCTTCCTAGACATCATTAGGGACCAGGTGAAGGCGGCTGTGGCAGTCGCAGTCGCCGATGCTGTGGCAGCAAGGGACGCCGAGATCCAGTCCCTAAGGGAGGAGCTGTCAGAGACCAAGGTCCAGCTCAACACCCTGGAGCAGTACTCCCGACGTCTCTGCCTGGATGTGAGCGGGATTCCGGAGACCGCCAACGAGGACACCGATCGCCTGATCATCGACACCGCCAAGCTAGCCGGTGTCGAGATCGCCAAGGAGGACATCGATCGGTCCCACCGTGTTGGTGCCGTAAAGCCGGGAAAGACGCGCACTTTCCTGGTGCGACTCGTCTCCTACGCTAAGCGAGAGGCCTTCTACAGCGCTCGGAAACACCTGCGTCAACCGCGGCCGTTTGAAGGTTCCACCGTGACGGCCGCTGTGGCAAGTAAGGTGTTTGTGACGGACAATCTCACGAGAGAGAACCAGTTTGTTCTCTACAAGGCACGCATGTATCGCAAGGAGGGGAAGATTCTCGCGGCATGGTCGGACGTCGGCAAGCTGAAGGTGCGCCTGAGGGAGAACAGCCCGACGACCGTGATTCGTTCCCTGAACGACCTGCTCAAACTCGTCGAGCGCAGACCTCAGCCAGAGCCGCCGGCAGCGACAGCGACCGACGGGGAAGGCTATCGACGCGTCACGCGAGCCGGCGGCAGGGCCAAGTACGATGTGTACTGACCCCTGCCGCTGACCGGCCCCTGCCGCGGCCGCCACCACTCCCCTCTCCCTGCACAGTTATCTCCTGCTATGCATTCCGCTCTCTTCACACCGCTCCTGCTGCTCTGCCCTTCCTGTATGCCGCGCCTGGTGCTACCCCTGCCTCAGTCTCTCCCGTCCCCCCGTGTTCTGTACCTGACGCCGCCTGGCGCGGGTACCTCAGCTCTGGAGGCCGACAGCACGGCCGACCGACCGGCCCCCGGGACGCGACTTGGCGCTCCGCACCTGTGCCTCCCCGGCGCGCTGGCACCTGGCGCCGCGCCTGGCACCTGGGCCTCGGACCGCGGGAGCGGTCACGTGACCGGTCGGCCGGCCAGCGGTCGACCCTGACACCCGAGGTCCACCTGACGCGGGTGACGGGTGCGTGGATGCCGCGGCCTCGTCAGCTCTCTCCACACCAGGTCGCTCCACACCGGGGCTCTCCGCACCAGGTCGGCGGTGGACGGGGGGGGGGGGGGAGGTCGGGTTAGGTGCTTGCACTTTTAGGTACCAGCTTGCAATGCTATCTGTTATGCTATATATGCTTGTGTTTTTGTATTGTATATATGTAAGTTAACACCGATCATTTTGTGGCGTGTCGAGAACGATTCGTTGCTGATTGTGTCTTGTTTGTAATTGTGTCTTTTATTTCGTTGGTGATTGTGCCTTGTTCATCTGTTTATCTGTTTTTGTTTCTGACGGATGTTCACACTGTCCGCAGTGCACTCGCCGGCGCCGTGAGTTACTCCCCTGAATCTGCTAGCTGTCATCGTCGCCGCTCCGCCGGGGGGACGTGTCCGCCCGGGCCTGCGATTCTCTCGGCCTCGCGCACGTCACGGACTGCCGGCCGGCCGCCGGCGCTGCCTGGGACTACTGCCCGTGTTACATCACCTAACATACCACCCCCAACTCCACCCAACCCCATCACCCCACCCCATCCCACAACCCCACCCAATCCCACCACCCCACCCAACACAGGACAGGCCACACCTCCCCCGCTCATCACAAACTCTCAATGGTCACAGCTTGGCTCATACAAAAACACACAAACACTACTGATAATACACGGTATCGAAACAAATCCAGGCCCACCAGAAACAAACCAGCTCACGATCGCTCATCTCAACATTAACAGCATCACCACAGTAAACAAGATAGACGAACTAGAACAATTCATCACGACAAACAACGTACAAATATTAGCCTCAACTGAAACAAAATTAGACAGATCAGTAGCCGAAAGCCGGTACTCCATCAACGACTTCCACCCACCACTCACAAAGCACAGAACACGACACGGAGGAGGGGTACGTGCACAAGTCAATACCCATCCAGAAATTATCGAATATTGAGATTGGGGATGAGGAGTGGGTCTGGGCAAAAATCAAAACACAAAATTTCACCCTACTTATCAGCTGCATTTATCTCCCACCGAACCTGCCTTCCGACAGATTGCAAACTTTCCTCGACACCTTCACTGAGGCTATCTGCCAGGCCCAAACTCACACACCCACAGCAATAATCTCACTGGGCGATTTCAACACTGGCAACATTTACCTTGATCATCCTCTCCATCAGCACAGTGGTATCACACCATTTGACCACAAACTCAAAGACACGGCACATATGTTAGACCTGCACCAAGTCATAGACCAGCCTACCCGAGTGACGCACAGTACCAGCAATTTGCGAGACCTCATTTTCATCAGCAACATCAACATAGTACAACACAGCGGTACACTATCATCATTTGCGCACCTAGACCACTTCCCGATCTTTGCTGTACTGGATTTAGCACCACCTACACAAAACACCGACGAACAATGTATCACTATGTGGGACTACCAAAAAATGGACGCTGCACTTTTGACCAGACTACTTCTCGACGCTGACTGGACAAGTATCGTGGACAAAGACATAGACACAGCAACATCCGAATTCATCGCCACCCTGCACGACGCGGCGTCTGCCGCAATCCCCAAAACACACATGAGACGGAAACGCAACGATAAATATTGGATCGCGATTGAACTAAAACGAAACATACGGAAGCGAGACAGACTGTTCAAACTTGCAAAAGAAACACAAACTGACTCAAATTGGGCCAGGTGACGATACCAGCGTAATTTTGTTAGCTCGACGAACAGACGGTTAAAAAACGAACATCTGCACAGACAAGTAGACAAATTACTGGCTCAGAAACAAAACCCTCACAAATATCACAAAACACTTCGCGCCATCGCCGGCCGAGCACGCGACGACACTATCCCACCACTGCTAGGACTTGACGGTGACGTAGTGACTGATGACCTAGACAAAGCGACACTTCTCATCGACCATTTTTCTGCACAATCCACACTTCACATACCCGACACACATGTCCCACCACCTAGCATGGCAAACATACCACCGGTACCCACACTCGAACAAATCACAACCAACGAGCACGAAGTACTCCAAATCCTAAACTCACTAGACGCCAACAAATCAACCGGACCAGATGGCCTCCCTGTAAAATTACTCAAACTCACGGCACTCATAATCGCAAAGCCATTGTCACAATTATTCAACAAATCACTCTCCCTCAGAATTTAGCCAAGCAATTTCAAGGCAGCTAATGTTAAACCCATATTAAAAAACAAAGGTTCGCCCTCTGATCCCACATGCTACCGACCAATCAGCATTCTTTCAGCTCTCTCAAAGGTATTTGAAAAGCTTGTGTACAAAAACATATACGGCCACATTACTACCCACGCCCTTCTGACAGAGAAACAAAGCGGCTATCGAAGGCACCATAGCACTGAACTACAGCTTCATTATTTAGCCCATAATTTATACAAATCTTTAGACTCCGGCCGCGATTTCACCGCTATCTATTTAGATATTTCAAAATATTTCGACAAAATTTGGCAAAATATTACACAAATGCGAAAACGAATTCGGGAATTCAGGAAGACTTCTCAACTGGTTAAAATCCTACTTGAGCGACAGAACACAACGAGTACACATTCGAAATAAATTTTCCGTCCCACGTAAAATTAATGCCGGCTGTCCGCAAGGATCTGTTCTTGGACCATTGCTGGCTTTAATCTACCTAGACGGACTTTCGAATCGCACGCACAACGACATATTATTTTTTGCAGACGATACCTCATTATATGCCTCTCACACAGCAACGAACCTACTAACTACCCAACACACATTACAGCACGACTTGGACGAAATTAATAAATATGGTCAGGAGTGGGCCATTACATTCAACGCTGCCAAAACCATCCAACAAACATTTTCCCACAAAAGCCAACACCAACCACCAACACTTACATTTGGAGATGTCCCAATACCCATAAACGAAACACATAAGCACCTTGGCATGACTTTTTCAAAGGATCTCCGTTTCCATGCACATGTGAACGAAATATTAAATAAAGTCAATAAAACACTCAGTCCACTGTACGCTATTGCACAGCACCTTCCCAGACACGTTCTCGATCAAATATATAAAACATACATCAGACCGCACTTCGACCACTGTGACACCATCAACGACGGACATATCACAATTCAAGACGCGACAAGACTGGAGACACTGCAAAACAGAGCAGCTAGACTGACGACTGGGACGCTCTTTAGAACATCATCCGACAAATTACGAATCGAGCTGGGATGGGACAGGCTGACCACGAGACGACACATTCACCGCCTAACACTCTACCACAAATTAACTGCACCCGAACGTCACAACACACCCAGCTACATCACCGCTATCATGCCACATTCACGCGAACACGACACGAACAGGACACTAAGAAACGCAAACCATTACACCCTAGTTCAAACTCGCACTACGTCACACCAGCGCTCCTTCTTCACTCTCACCGGAAACCAATGGAACCAATTACCAGAAGCCACGAAACAGCTCCCTTATCCCGACTTCAAAAAACAGATTACACAGCAGTTAGGTATACCCAAGCCCCCTTATATTATTCGCATGGAATAAAGCAAGCAACATTCTCCACACCAGATTGAGAACTGATATGTCCCAACTAAACGCCCACATGTTCATAATTCAGAAGTCAGACTCCCCGGTATGTCCCTGCGGGCACCCACAAGAAAACACAACACACTTTATCTTTTCATGCCCGATATACACTTGTCATAGAAACGAATTGATTAGCAACGTATCCCAGAGTCTACACTACAACTTCACGCAGAAGTCCAGATCCATCCAATCACAAATCCTGTTGCACGGCACGAGTCTCAGTAGCGGCGGCGGCCGCGCGGTAGCCCGTTACTTCCAAAACTACTTGCAAAACTCTCACAGATTCACTGGTGTTTATTAAATCGTAGTCCTGTGCAGGCTCTGGTGGGTCCGCTCCTCCGGCGGGGCGCGCGGTGTATGATCTGCTGCGCGCAATGACCGGTGATACGGCGGCGGTTGAGTTATTAGGTACCTGATGATATGTGTTAGAGTTGGCGCCTAGAGTCAAGCTCCCCAGCTTTTGCGCCAACTCTACCTTATGTATACCATATAAATATGTTATAAAACAATAAACATGTTGATGATGATGATGAAGACTCTTCAATAGAAGGCGACGTCCCAATCAACGTTTTAAACTAACATTTGATGCAATTGGACGCCAACCTTTACGCATCATTAACACTAGCTTTGTCTCCGAAACCGTGCCCTCTGCCTGGAAAAGGGCGACCGTCATTCCTCTATTTAAAAGAGACGATCCATCTAAGGCATCAAATTGCAAACCTGTCACGAAAGTTCCTGCTATATGCAAAGTAGTAGAAAAGTTAGTACAAAAACAGTTGACAAACTCCCTCCAGAGCCGAAATATATTGAGCGAAGATCAACATGGTTTCATGCCGCAACATTCGACATGTACCGCCCTACTGACAATGACTGACGAAATTATAAGAGGCATGGATCGATCCCAAATTTCCCTATTGGTTCTCATTGATTTGAGTCGCTGCCTCGATGCTATCGATCACAAAACCCTCATTAATACATTACCATGAATGCAAATTGCATTAAGCTGGTTTAAGACATGTGCGTCGCCACCACTACGGACAGTACAGACAGTGTCCAGGGGCGAACCCATGGGCGTCGCCACCACTACGGACAGTACGGACAGTGTCCAGGGGCGGACCCATGGGCGTCGCCACCACTACGGACAGTACGGACAGTGTCCGGGGGCGGACCCATGGGCGTCGCCACCACTACGGACAGTACGGACAGTGTCCGGGGGCGGACCCATGGGCGTCGCCACCACTACGGACAGTACGGACAGTGTCCAGGGGCGACCCATGGGCGTCGTCACCACTACGGACAGTACGGACAGTGTCCAGGGGCGGACCCATGGGCGTCGCCACCACTACGGACAGTACGGACAGTGTCCAGGGGCGACCCATGGGCGTCGCCACCACTACAGACAGTACGGACAGTGTTCAGGGGTGGACCCATGGGCGTCGCCACCACTACGGACAGTACGGACAGTGTCCAGGGGCGACCCATGGGCGTCGCCACCACTACAGACAGTACGGACAGTGTTCAGGGGTGGACCCATGGGCGTCGCCACCACTACGGACAGTACGGACAGTGTCCAGGGGCGAACCCATGTGCGTCGCCACCACTACGGACAGTACGGACAGTGTCCGGGGGCGGACCCATGGGCGTCGCCACCACTACGGACAGTACGGACAGTGTCCAGGGGCGGACCCATGTGCGTCGCCACCACTACGGATAGTACGGACAGTGTCCAGGGGCGGACCCATGGGCGTCGCCACCACTACGGACAGTACGGACAGTACGGACAGTGTCCAGGGACGGACCCATGGGCGTCGCCACCACTACGGACAGTACGGACAGTGTCCAGGGGCGGACCCATGGGCGTCGCCACCACTACGGACAGTACAGGCAGTGTCCAGGGGCGGACCCATGGGCGTCGCCACCACTACGGACAGTACGGACAGTGTCCAGGGGCGAACCCATGTGCGTCGCCACCACTACGGACAGTACGGACAGTACGGACAGTGTCCAGGGACGGACCCATGGGCGTCGCCACCACTACGGACAGTACGGAGTGTCCAGGGGCGGACCCATGGGCGTCGCCACCACTACGGACAGTACAGACAGTGTCCAGGGGCGGACCCATGGGCGTCGCCACCACTACGGACAGTACGGACAGTGTCCAGGGGCGGACCCATGGGCGTCGCCACCACTACGGACAGTACGGACAGTACGGACAGTGTCCAGGGGCGACCCATGGGCGTCGCCACCACTACGGACAGTACGGACAGTACGGACAGTGTCCAGGGGCGACCCATGGGCGTCGCCACCACTACGGACAGAACGGACAGTGTCCAGGGACGGACCCATGGGCGTCGCCACCACTACAGACAGTACGGACAGTGTCCAGGGGCGGACCCATGGGCGTCGTCACCACTACGGACAGTACGGACAGTGTCCAGGGGCGGACCCATGGGCGTCGCCACCACTACGGACAGTACGGGCAGTGTCCAGGGGCGGACCCATGGGCGTCGCCACCACTACGGACAGTACGGAGTGTCCAGGGGCGGACCCATGGGCGTCGCCACCACTACGGACAGTACAGACAGTGTCCAGGGGCGGACCCATGGGCGTCGCCACCACTACGGACAGTACAGACAGTGTCCAGGGGCGGACCCATGGGCGTCGCCACCACTACGGACAGTACGGACAGTGTCCAGGGGCGGACCCATGGGCGTCGCCACCACTACGGACAGTACGGACAGTGTCCGGACAAGTTGGCGAACCTTCACAAACTTGTACGGACTGTCCGTACAAGTTTGCGGAACCATTTGAAGGTGCAAAATTAGAGATATGGATACCTGAAATGTTTATATTATAATTATCTTCAGATGGACTATTTGTGACGAATCGTGACGAATGAGGTGCCTCTATTCGTGGAACTTATTGCTCAACAGAAGAGAAAAAAACATCTTATTGTTCCCTCCCCAACTTGAACGCACAACTGGCCAATTGGAAAGAAATGTTACGTTTTTCGTCTGGAGTTCGGAATGGGAGTAGGTGCGAAAATGGCAAGAGGCATTGACATTTTGCCCTTGTCATTGCTAACACATTTAGCTGTTTAGTGAGCGGTGCTTGATGTGAAAGCGGGTAGTACTGGCAAGGGCGGATCCAGCCGCCGTTTTTTTTTTGGGGGGGGGGGGGCAAACCGTTTTTTAGCGGACCTTACCTACCCCAAATTTCTAATTTCTTCCTGGATTTGGGCCACTTTATTTTGCAACCACACGATTTCGATTTTTTTAGGTTTTCGACCTTTTGGGATATCGAAAAAGAAGAGATGTCAGCTTTCAGTTTGTATTGTTCCGACATTGTCTTACACTGAGCAAAACTATGCCAATTGGCAGCTGTACCCAGGGGAGTCGCCGATAACTCTTGAGTGGAGGGGGGGGGGTCATCTGAAATGACGAAAACAAATGTACCCCAATTTGTAATGCATGTATTTAAGCCTTTGCAGCATTTTTAATGTGGATTTGCATGTTATAGTAGGTACTTGTTATTTAGCGCCGCGAAGCGGCGCGAATATTTTTGTCGGGTTTGCCTGATAAAACCCAGAAACATAGGCATTTTTAGCTTCTTAGCCTTATAGAGGATAAGAAGCTAAAAATGCTATTCATTCAATTCAGCGTTACGACGAAACGAAGACAATGACGATGGCTTCGTTATGACGATGGCCACTGATGTGACGCCGCGAAGCGGCGTGCACATTTTAATTTTAGGTCGTGGAAAACGCAATTTTAATATTGGAACCAGATCGTGAGTGGAGCCAAGCCTCAGGTACCTCCTCTTCCTGGTTGCACATCTCGGTATGATGAAAAATGTTGAAATGAAGGTAGTTTTTCATATACATTAGACTCGGATAGTAAATCACGATGACCGATGGCAGTCTGCGCTCAATAGTACATATGATAATAATAACTGTAGTCTGTATACATACCTATGTACCGAACTGTAACACACAACTGTTAACGGTGAAAATGGTTTCAAAGTAGCAAGAGGCAGACCGACATTTCCGCGCATAAATGGTCCCTGTGGATCTGGAGGAGCCTGGGGGGGGGGATGGCTTAGGGAGATAGTCCTAGCCTGGTCCCCACTATTAGCTCTTCGGGCCAGCAACTTGGGCACCGCTGGAACAGCTTTCGGTTGCCAAGGTCCGCGTCTTTGCGTTCGCGTCGCCTTTTTCGGAACTCGGCAGACTAGCTAAACATGTAGCCCGCTTTAAAGTTAATATTTTATGAAGAGAGTTGGCCCTGGGGCCAGCAATTACCGTCAAGGAGAGCCTCTTCAAGACACTTAATGGAATACATTTTCAAAATTTGTATATGCAATTGCGAAACTTGTGTCATCGGCGCGAAATTTTACAGTTTTTGACTGTGGCTACTGCAATTTTGGGATGCCCAGTACCGTTCTAAAAGCGCAAATATAGCATGACTTCACGTCATGGGATGGGAGGGGGGGGGGGAAACATAGTTTGGCCCCCCTTAAACAGACTTGGGGGGGGGGGGCATGGCCCGTTCGCCGCCCCCCCCCCACCCTGGATCCGCCCTCGAGTACTGTAAGCTTGGGGACGATATTGGTGGTAGCTTACGAGCTATTGCGAAATACGCGATGGAGCAAAACAAAGTATCTCGTGTTAGTCACTAATCCAGTAACATAAATGGTCATGTCGTAATTTTACTGAACTGTATTTGGCTTCCTCCTGGCGCTGACAATGCGCGTGCGCACGTGCGATTTATTTCACATGGATCCAAGCACAGTGTATTAGGCCTAACCCGCGCCGTGCTGGGGAGGGGAGCGTTTGGATGTGTCTCCTGAAATTTTAGGAAATGCAAGGAACCAGGGGTTCCGCCACGCCTTCGAAATTGGGGGGACGGGATTGAGGGGAGCCCAGTGGTCGCCGTCGGCGAAAAGTTGTTGAGCGGGGGTGGGGGGTGGGGGGGGGGGGGGGGGGTGGAGCGTCAGCAACATGTTGTTGAGCGGGGGTAGAGCGGTCAGCAAAAAGTTGTTGAACGAGGGGGTGGAGCGTGGGCGAAAAAGCTGTTGAGTGTGTGGGAGGAGGATGGAGAGTCAGCGAAAGCATGTTGAACGGGGAGAGGTAACAAATAATGCGTACAACTGAACACCGATTTCTAGTTGTTCGTCAGGGATTTTTTTTCGGGGGGGATACTCTCCCCTGGCTCAAGAATGGGGGTCACGTCCCCCTCCCGTCCTCCCCCTCCGTGGTAGAGCCCATGGTCCGCTGAATTCCGCATAGTTCAGGATATGCGAGATAACAATAGGAGTCTCCTGCCGAAAAGTTCGTTCATCCAAACATTAATTATTTCTTGTATTCATTGCAAAGGGGTTGACAGCGGTGTTATATTTCAAGCTGGTGTCAAGTCAGAGGCCAAAGTTGATACATCAAAGCTGCAACTGAACCACGCCACTGAGCTTATTCAAAGTCGCGTCCTGTATGACTTAACTTGTCTACGTTACGGACCGAGCCGCTCTCATTCGCCGCTCCCGGGCGGCTGGAAGCGTAAGGCCGCCTTAGGGGAAACGGGCTAAATTCGTAATATAATCGTGTTTACAACGTATTTTTCAGGAAATGTGACAAACGTGCCCCCTGCCAGATAACACCATTGTTCAGGCATAAGCTAACCAATTCCGGTACTTTGTAACTGTTGCGGTTGGTCCGTCTTTTAGTATTATATAACAAATTATTGTTCATATTTAACGTTACAAATGTCGTATAACTCCTACTCCCTTGATCATGTGTGGTTATTGAATGAACAACGCACAATTTGTAAACAAACGTAGCCACGTGCTATATAGAAAATGTGCCAGGAATACAATGATAACATTCATCTTCCTGTAGTGTTGCATGGTTGTCCGCCAAATTGCATTGCATTTGCAAATTATTGCTGGCAACGACAAATAATTGGAAATTTCTTTCCATTTAGAGGTCACACATCAGATTGGGCCAACTTTGTATAGTCCGGTGTGTTACTCTAGCCCTTCTTGATGTTCCAGACAAATATTTTGCTCAGGGCCCCTTGCAAGGTCACATGAGGTCTTCCGAAGTCACCAACACTTTTTTGTCAATAACTCCGACAGAATGAATATAGAGAAGTGAAACTGGAGCCAATGTGCTTGTACCGTCGAGACAGGTCTCCCAACATTTAACATGACCTACTTGGGTCACCACTTGACCTTGACCTGATATCAAATTTTAAGTTGACCTAACCTGGTCAACTTGAATATGATTAAAAGCGCCTTGACGGGACGAACACGATGGCGTCAAAATTATTGCCTTATATTTTTTAGGTAAAAGGTTATTTGTGAAAAACAGTTTTGCCAAAAGTAACCTTTTTGACATTTGATGACCTCTGGAGCCTAAACTGTTGACCTGAGACAAAATGCTAGGACAAATTAGCGATTGCATTGTTCAAGAGCTTTACATTGATTTTTTCCCGTTTGTTCCTGGATGACATAGTTCCCGAGATATTTGGGGTTTTCGAAGCGAAGTCCTAAAACTGGAAAATCTGACCTTTGATGACATCTGTTGACCTCAATATTGACCTAAGCCAAAACATGTCTGAAATAGTATCAAAATGATTTTTTGAAGAGCTTTCGAACGATAGGCGGAAAGGTAAGGGCAAGGTAAAGGTAGGTAGGTACTCGTGCCAATAGTTCTGTCCGACGAAAACTTACACAATTATAAAATATTCCACTCATGATCGCCCAGGAATCCAAATGATTTTTTTGTGTAATATACTTTTTGTCAGTTCTATATTAAACTGTCGTAGACAATAAGCGCAAGGTATTGCATAATTAATATTTTTTTACCATATGACAATTCATTTTCCGTGGACATCTGCTAATAACCCAGCAAAAACGATGAGCCATGGGACCTCCAGGACATCGTTCCCTAACCAAATAGTGTCTTCTTGACATGTTCCGAATACGTGCTACATATACGTTTTCTTATCCACCTTTAGTGGCGTCGATTCGTCGTCGAAAGATCCCTGATAGTGGGCACATGCGTCAGTGTCAACATGACTGCCACCTGTAGCAACACGCGTTGGGTGTGAACGTGCAGTCTGGGGATGTAGCATACGGCTGGTGAATGAAGGAACACACGGGAGAGCTAGAGACGTGCTAGCTAGAGATGTTTGACTGATACCATAGTGTTTATCCCGTCAAGATGCGTCTCCACATATGTAACATGACCAACCTGGGGGAGCAATCTGGTACTATGGTAAGACATTTGCTTTATGTGCCATGGACCGGGGTTCAAATCCCTCGGCGGGCGAGAGTTCCAGTTAGCGTTTTGATCGCAGGAGGATATGGTGCTTGGTCCACTACATTGTGTGCTTCGAAAGCAGAATAGAAATGAGCAGTATAAAGCTAGGAACTTGGTTATTTTTTATAAAAAAATAGTACGTACACATTTAATGATTATATCATTATTGCTTACACAACTAGGATAATATTGTCAGTGGCGAAGGGATCGCGCGCTGGTCCAGTAACGCTGCTTTTATCACATGCTTGCATATGCAGCTTCTCGACACAGCGCTACGTTTTTGACACAACGCTGAATGACAGGACAAAACATGTAATATATTCAGCAGGAGTCCTTACAACCAGAGTATGCAGTACGTAATATCTCGACATGGCCTTCAAAACTGCTATCTCGGCGGTACAAATCCCATTATGGTTGCCTACTCTGGTTGTAAGGACTCTCCTGCTGAATATATTACATGTTTTGTCCTGTCATTCAGCGTTGTGTCAAAAAACGTAGCGCTGTGTCGAGATGCTTCATATGTCAGGGGGGAGGGTTGGTCCCCACACTGTTTTCCTCTTCTTCCTTTTTCGTCACACACAGCTGGCCTTTCGCCTAATGACAGGAGGCATTCCTTCTCCCCTGGGATTGTGTTTACGAGGCCTTTCCCAAGGGTCTCACCGGGTCGTGCGAGGCACCACCGGGGGTGACCCAGTGGGAGTCGAACCCACGAACGCGTCGAAGTCCAGTGTCCACCCGGTTACCCGGTTTTTGGTCAATGTTTGTGTAAAAGCAACAATTTTACTTTGTTATTATATCCGTATATAAATTCTGCGTAGGGTGATATAGTTTCCCTTAAGACAAGATAGAATTGTTCGCTGGTACCCCTCACTTTTCCTCACGTTCTTATGCTCCTGGGTCTGAACGTGTGTCGGCACCGCTCACAGGCTCATGACCTAGTGGTGCACTGTGATTCGGTCGGTCGGTCGGTCGGTCGGTCGGTCGGTCGGTCGGTCGGTCGGTCGGTCGGTCGGTCGGTCGGTCGGTCGGTCGGTCGGTCGGTCGGTCGGTCGGTCGGTCGGTCGGTCGGTCGGTCGGTCG
This sequence comes from Chirona hameri, assembly GCA_036785665.1. NCBI lineage: Eukaryota > Metazoa > Arthropoda > Thecostraca > Balanomorpha > Balanidae > Chirona > Chirona hameri. The sequence goes on from JAXIVJ010001796.1 coordinate 33,975, forward strand.
GTCGGTCGGTCGGTCGGTCGGTCGGTCGGTCGGTCGGTCGGTCGGTCGGTCGGTCGGTCGGTCGGTCGGTCGGTCGGTCGGTCGGTCGGTCGGTCGGTCGGTCGGTCGGTCGGTCGGTCGGTCGGTCGGTCGGTCGGTCGGTCGGTCGGTCGGTCGGTCGGTCGGTCGGTCGGTCGGTCGGTCGGTCGGTCGGTCGGTCGGTCGGTCGGTCGGTCGGTCGGTCGGTCGGTCGGTCGGTCGGTCGGTCGGTCGGTCGGTCGGTCGGTCGGTCGGTCGGTCGGTCGGTCGGTCGGTCGGTCGGTCGGTCGGTCGGTCGGTCGGTCGGTCGGTCGGTCGGTCGGTCGGTCGGTCGGTCGGTCGGTCGGTCGGTCGGTCGGTCGGTCGGTCGGTCGGTCGGTCGGTCGGTCGGTCGGTCGGTCGGTCGGTCGGTCGGTCGGTCGGTCGGTCGGTCGGTCGGTCGGTCGGTCGGTCGGTCGGTCGGTCGGTCGGTCGGTCGGTCGGTCGGTCGGTCGGTCGGTCGGTCGGTCGGTCGGTCGGTCGGTCGGTCGGTCGGTCGGTCGGTCGGTCGGTCGGTCGGTCGGTCGGTCGGTCGGTCGGTCGGTCGGTCGGTCGGTCGGTCGGTCGGTCGGTCGGTCGGTCGGTCGGTCGGTCGGTCGGTCGGTCGGTCGGTCGGTCGGTCGGTCGGTCGGTCGGTCGGTCGGTCGGTCGGTCGGTCGGTCGGTCGGTCGGTCGGTCGGTCGGTCGGTCGGTCGGTCGGTCGGTCGGTCGGTCGGTCGGTCGGTCGGTCGGTCGGTCGGTCGGTCGGTCGGTCGGTCGGTCGGTCGGTCGGTCGGTCGGTCGGTCGGTCGGTCGGTCGGTCGGTCGGTCGGTCGGTCGGTCGGTCGGTCGGTCGGTCGGTCGGTCGGTCGGTCGGTCGGTCGGTCGGTCGGTCGGTCGGTCGGTCGGTCGGTCGGTCGGTCGGTCGGTCGGTCGGTCGGTCGGTCGGTCGGTCGGTCGGTCGGTCGGTCGGTCGGTCGGTCGGTCGGTCGGTCGGTCGGTCGGTCGGTCGGTCGGTCGGTCGGTCGGTCGGTCGGTCGGTCGGTCGGTCGGTCGGTCGGTCGGTCGGTCGGTCGGTCGGTCGGTCGGTCGGTCGGTCGGTCGGTCGGTCGGTCGGTCGGTCGGTCGGTCGGTCGGTCGGTCGGTCGGTCGGTCGGTCGGTCGGTCGGTCGGTCGGTCGGTCGGTCGGTCGGTCGGTCGGTCGGTCGGTCGGTCGGTCGGTCGGTCGGTCGGTCGGTCGGTCGGTCGGTCGGTCGGTCGGTCGGTCGGTCGGTCGGTCGGTCGGTCGGTCGGTCGGTCGGTCGGTCGGTCGGTCGGTCGGTCGGTCGGTCGGTCGGTCGGTCGGTCGGTCGGTCGGTCGGTCGGTCGGTCGGTCGGTCGGTCGGTCGGTCGGTCGGTCGGTCGGTCGGTCGGTCGGTCGGTCGGTCGGTCGGTCGGTCGGTCGGTCGGTCGGTCGGTCGGTCGGTCGGTCGGTCGGTCGGTCGGTCGGTCGGTCGGTCGGTCGGTCGGTCGGTCGGTCGGTCGGTCGGTCGGTCGGTCGGTCGGTCGGTCGGTCGGTCGGTCGGTCGGTCGGTCGGTCGGTCGGTCGGTCGGTCGGTCGGTCGGTCGGTCGGTCGGTCGGTCGGTCGGTCGGTCGGTCGGTCGGTCGGTCGGTCGGTCGGTCGGTCGGTCGGTCGGTCGGTCGGTCGGTCGGTCGGTCGGTCGGTCGGTCGGTCGGTCGGTCGGTCGGTCGGTCGGTCGGTCGGTCGGTCGGTCGGTCGGTCGGTCGGTCGGTCGGTCGGTCGGTCGGTCGGTCGGTCGGTCGGTCGGTCGGTCGGTCGGTCGGTCGGTCGGTCGGTCGGTCGGTCGGTCGGTCGGTCGGTCGGTCGGTCGGTCGGTCGGTCGGTCGGTCGGTCGGTCGGTCGGTCGGTCGGTCGGTCGGTCGGTCGGTCGGTCGGTCGGTCGGTCGGTCGGTCGGTCGGTCGGTCGGTCGGTCGGTCGGTCGGTCGGTCGGTCGGTCGGTCGGTCGGTCGGTCGGTCGGTCGGTCGGTCGGTCGGTCGGTCGGTCGGTCGGTCGGTCGGTCGGTCGGTCGGTCGGTCGGTCGGTCGGTCGGTCGGTCGGTCGGTCGGTCGGTCGGTCGGTCGGTCGGTCGGTCGGTCGGTCGGTCGGTCGGTCGGTCGGTCGGTCGGTCGGTCGGTCGGTCGGTCGGTCGGTCGGTCGGTCGGTCGGTCGGTCGGTCGGTCGGTCGGTCGGTCGGTCGGTCGGTCGGTCGGTCGGTCGGTCGGTCGGTCGGTCGGTCGGTCGGTCGGTCGGTCGGTCGGTCGGTCGGTCGGTCGGTCGGTCGGTCGGTCGGTCGGTCGGTCGGTCGGTCGGTCGGTCGGTCGGTCGGTCGGTCGGTCGGTCGGTCGGTCGGTCGGTCGGTCGGTCGGTCGGTCGGTCGGTCGGTCGGTCGGTCGGTCGGTCGGTCGGTCGGTCGGTCGGTCGGTCGGTCGGTCGGTCGGTCGGTCGGTCGGTCGGTCGGTCGGTCGGTCGGTCGGTCGGTCGGTCGGTCGGTCGGTCGGTCGGTCGGTCGGTCGGTCGGTCGGTCGGTCGGTCGGTCGGTCGGTCGGTCGGTCGGTCGGTCGGTCGGTCGGTCGGTCGGTCGGTCGGTCGGTCGGTCGGTCGGTCGGTCGGTCGGTCGGTCGGTCGGTCGGTCGGTCGGTCGGTCGGTCGGTCGGTCGGTCGGTCGGTCGGTCGGTCGGTCGGTCGGTCGGTCGGTCGGTCGGTCGGTCGGTCGGTCGGTCGGTCGGTCGGTCGGTCGGTCGGTCGGTCGGTCGGTCGGTCGGTCGGTCGGTCGGTCGGTCGGTCGGTCGGTCGGTCGGTCGGTCGGTCGGTCGGTCGGTCGGTCGGTCGGTCGGTCGGTCGGTCGGTCGGTCGGTCGGTCGGTCGGTCGGTCGGTCGGTCGGTCGGTCGGTCGGTCGGTCGGTCGGTCGGTCGGTCGGTCGGTCGGTCGGTCGGTCGGTCGGTCGGTCGGTCGGTCGGTCGGTCGGTCGGTCGGTCGGTCGGTCGGTCGGTCGGTCGGTCGGTCGGTCGGTCGGTCGGTCGGTCGGTCGGTCGGTCGGTCGGTCGGTCGGTCGGTCGGTCGGTCGGTCGGTCGGTCGGTCGGTCGGTCGGTCGGTCGGTCGGTCGGTCGGTCGGTCGGTCGGTCGGTCGGTCGGTCGGTCGGTCGGTCGGTCGGTCGGTCGGTCGGTCGGTCGGTCGGTCGGTCGGTCGGTCGGTCGGTCGGTCGGTCGGTCGGTCGGTCGGTCGGTCGGTCGGTCGGTCGGTCGGTCGGTCGGTCGGTCGGTCGGTCGGTCGGTCGGTCGGTCGGTCGGTCGGTCGGTCGGTCGGTCGGTCGGTCGGTCGGTCGGTCGGTCGGTCGGTCGGTCGGTCGGTCGGTCGGGTCGGTCGGTCGGTCGGTCGGTCGGTCGGTCGGTCGGTCGGTCGGTCGGTCGGTCGGTCGGTCGGTCGGTCGGTCGGTCGGTCGGTCGGTCGGTCGGTCGGTCGGTCGGTCGGTCGGTCGGTCGGTCGGTCGGTCGGTCGGTCGGTCGGTCGGTCGGTCGGTCGGTCGGTCGGTCGGTCGGTCGGTCGGTCGGTCGGTCGGTCGGTCGGTCGGTCGGTCGGTCGGTCGGTCGGTCGGTCGGTCGGTCGGTCGGTCGGTCGGTCGGTCGGTCGGTCGGTCGGTCGGTCGGTCGGTCGGTCGGTCGGTCGGTCGGTCGGTCGGTCGGTCGGTCGGTCGGTCGGTCGGTCGGTCGGTCGGTCGGTCGGTCGGTCGGTCGGTCGGTCGGTCGGTCGGTCGGTCGGTCGGTCGGTCGGTCGGTCGGTCGGTCGGTCGGTCGGTCGGTCGGTCGGTCGGTCGGTCGGTCGGTCGGTCGGTCGGTCGGTCGGTCGGTCGGTCGGTCGGTCGGTCGGTCGGTCGGTCGGTCGGTCGGTCGGTCGGTCGGTCGGTCGGTCGGTCGGTCGGTCGGTCGGTCGGTCGGTCGGTCGGTCGGTCGGTCGGTCGGTCGGTCGGTCGGTCGGTCGGTCGGTCGGTCGGTCGGTCGGTCGGTCGGTCGGTCGGTCGGTCGGTCGGTCGGTCGGTCGGTCGGTCGGTCGGTCGGTCGGTCGGTCGGTCGGTCGGTCGGTCGGTCGGTCGGTCGGTCGGTCGGTCGGTCGGTCGGTCGGTCGGTCGGTCGGTCGGTCGGTCGGTCGGTCGGTCGGTCGGTCGGTCGGTCGGTCGGTCGGTCGGTCGGTCGGTCGGTCGGTCGGTCGGTCGGTCGGTCGGTCGGTCGGTCGGTCGGTCGGTCGGTCGGTCGGTCGGTCGGTCGGTCGGTCGGTCGGTCGGTCGGTCGGTCGGTCGGTCGGTCGGTCGGTCGGTCGGTCGGTCGGTCGGTCGGTCGGTCGGTCGGTCGGTCGGTCGGTCGGTCGGTCGGTCGGTCGGTCGGTCGGTCGGTCGGTCGGTCGGTCGGTCGGTCGGTCGGTCGGTCGGTCGGTCGGTCGGTCGGTCGGTCGGTCGGTCGGTCGGTCGGTCGGTCGGTCGGTCGGTCGGTCGGTCGGTCGGTCGGTCGGTCGGTCGGTCGGTCGGTCGGTCGGTCGGTCGGTCGGTCGGTCGGTCGGTCGGTCGGTCGGTCGGTCGGTCGGTCGGTCGGTCGGTCGGTCGGTCGGTCGGTCGGTCGGTCGGTCGGTCGGTCGGTCGGTCGGTCGGTCGGTCGGTCGGTCGGTCGGTCGGTCGGTCGGTCGGTCGGTCGGTCGGTCGGTCGGTCGGTCGGTCGGTCGGTCGGTCGGTCGGTCGGTCGGTCGGTCGGTCGGTCGGTCGGTCGGTCGGTCGGTCGGTCGGTCGGTCGGTCGGTCGGTCGGTCGGTCGGTCGGTCGGTCGGTCGGTCGGTCGGTCGGTCGGTCGGTCGGTCGGTCGGTCGGTCGGTCGGTCGGTCGGTCGGTCGGTCGGTCGGTCGGTCGGTCGGTCGGTCGGTCGGTCGGTCGGTCGGTCGGTCGGTCGGTCGGTCGGTCGGTCGGTCGGTCGGTCGGTCGGTCGGTCGGTCGGTCGGTCGGTCGGTCGGTCGGTCGGTCGGTCGGTCGGTCGGTCGGTCGGTCGGTCGGTCGGTCGGTCGGTCGGTTTTCAATATTGACATGCTGTGCCAGCTCAAATACTTTCCATTGTGCCTTTTTTGTCAATATATAGCACCAGTACTTTGAAAGTTATTAGTTTATGACCGCTCTGACATCAAATAGCAACAGTGTGCACTGGTTTAAGAGCTATCTACATGGGCATGTACAATGGGTTAACCCTATTCCCATGCGGGCGGCCATAATTACGTTAACCTCCGGGGGGAGGGGGTGGCAGATTCCAGGGGCCCGGGAACAGGGGGGCAGCGGGGGCGCTTGCCCCGCCCCCAACATCTGGACCGGGGGGGGGGGGGCGGCGCCCCCCCCCCAACTTTGGCGAGCAGAATTTTCCCTAAAAATTAGCTCTTTCAATTTTCTTCACAAAAAGTTATATAAAATATGAAAGCCTCCTTATGTCACTTTCATTTTTTTTATAGCATATCATAAGTATTATTATTATATGGCTTTGCCTTTATAGCAGCATCGTATACCTTTCTTTTCATTCCTTTTCCTTTTTCCATTATATGTGCTATGAGATATAATGTAAAACTTTGGTAGCAGTACATTTGGGGGCAGTTGTCTGCTTGGCGCGTCGTCGTTAAAATGACGCACTGATGCAGTGGCGGGTCTACGGTTGGGCAAAATGGGCAATTGCCACCCCCCCCCCCCCAAACCGCCTGAAATCGGCGCAAAATTGACACATTTCCTGCTATGGAAGAAAATCTAAGCAACTTTTACCATGGAAGGCTTGCTTTAACCCTCGCCCTACGGGGGTCCTAAAACGACCCCCTGATGTTTTTCTTGCATAACTTTTTAGACATGCGGCGCATCTTGCTGAAATTTTCAGTAGCTAAGTATACAACAATTATAAGTATGCTGTAAAATTGCATTGAAATTGATTTATAAATTTGGGAAATAATGATGTTTTGATGACGTCATGTTGGTGGAAAAACGATAAATGTTTGGACAATTGTAGAAAACAGAGTTTTAAAGCAAATTGCAAACTCAATTAAGCAAAGATACAAATTTCATTTTCTTTGAATTGCCAATCTCGGATTTTCGAAGTTTTGGGTTTTTGTTCCCCAAAATGAACAAAAACTGTTTTTTTTTGTGGAAAAATTACCACAAAATCAAAATTTTCAAAAATGTAAAAAAACGGAATATATGTGAGAGAACTGAGTATGGAAAATACTAGAACCAAATTTCAAAGAAATATCTCTATTGTTGACTGAGTGATGGCTCCCTAAGTGTAAGAAATTCATGACTTCATTTTTTTAATAACTTTTTGGACTTTTTTGACCAGATACGAATAAATAATTACCTTTTCTGTATTTCTGAAGCAAAACTGGTCTAGGAATATGCCTTTTTATTTACGTTTATCAATTTATTAATTTCTCATTTTGAGGTTTTCTGACAGAGCAAACTCGCTGTTCTGGACGTGGTCGATCGAGGTCATTCACTAGACCTGGAAGCTCACTCGTTGACCTGAAACCTAAAAATTGCATACCGTTAGATTCCAAACATGACAGGCAACATGTTGGCTCTTACCGCGTTGCTCTATCTTGCTTGGTTTGGAAGTTAACAGGGGGTCTTTTTAGGACCCCCCGTAGGGCGAAGGTGAAAAAAGTTCCGGTAGGGCGAGGGTTAAATCAGCTATCAATGCATAAGCAAGCTAAATCCGATGAGTTTTCAGAATTATGTGAGACTTTTTTGAATTTTGCCCCCGCCCCCCAAACTCACGTCCTGGATCCGCTGCTGCACTGACGGTGATACACATCTGCTGCATTTTTTTTATAAGTTTATCCCACGTCAACGTTACGGATGTGGTCAAACTGGCGAGCGGCCCTCTAGCTGTCCTCGCTGTCTATGCCGACGGGGCGGCAATTGCAAGCAAGAGTTACGTATATGTCGTAAGTTACCGTGATACGGTGATGAAGAGGTCAGTGCAGCCCACACTGGTGGACTTCTTCAAGAGAAAAAAAGTCAGGCGTCAGGTACGAGTATTTTATCAGACGACAGGCGGGTTTACAAAGGAAACGGGGGTGGCATGGCCAATACTTTTCATATTTTTATTTATTTTTATGTTAACCTGCGCCGTGCCGGGGCCGGGGCATTTAGACGCCCCCCCCCCATAGGTCTAACCCCCCCCCCCCCCCCCCCAAGGTTTTTCGAGGATAGAGAAAAACGGCGGCGCGCCGTTTTTGCCGTTTCAAAAACGGCGCACGGCGCACAGCGCCACCGTTTCAAAAACAGCACACGGCGCACAGCGCCGCCGTTTAAAAAACGGCGCACGGTGCACAGCGCCGCCGTTTCAGCTGCTGTTTTTGGCACACCTGTTCGGGCATCAATTATCCACATTGTGTGCAATTCTTGACCACGGGTCATCTCAGATCAGATCACGTGACCACACCTCCAAATAAGTTTGCGGTCGTACCACAGCCACAGTTTTTGACCGATCGGTTTCAAACTTACAGGATTTCATAAGGTCATGTGTACATACAATTTGAGTATCTACGATTTTTAATATCGGTGACCTAAGGTCGCCGGTCGGGTCAATTTCGTGACCTCCCATTATAAGTCAATGGGGAAATATTACAATGTTTCCTATTCCGAGGATACGCATATCAGTCCAATTCCTTCAGCATCATGTTATCATATGCTATTATTGATGATCCAGGTTCAATTTTTGTTCAGTGACCCCTGCAGGGTCAACCGAAGTCATCTGAGGTCACAAACACTTTTTGTGTCAATAACTCTCCGATAGAATGAATATAATGAAGTGAAACCCGCATAAATGTGTTTGTCTTGTCGAGACACGCCTCCCAATATGCAACATGACCTACTTGGGTCGCCACTTGACCTTGACCTGAGGTCAAAGTTCTAAGTTGATCTAAACTGGTCCAAATGAATGTGATTCGAAGCGCTTTGACGAGACGAACATGTCATCAAAATCATTGCCCGTATCTTTATTAGGTAAATAGTTATTTTCTGAACGTTTTGCCAAAAAATAGCCCCTTTAACATTTGATGACCTATAGAGCGAAAACTATTAACCTGAGATAAAATTGGATGACACGTTATGATTGAATATTTTAAGAGCTTTCGATTGTTTATTTTAGTTTGTTCCTAGCTATCCTAGTTCCTGAGATATTTGGGGGTTCCTGGAGCGATGTCCTAAAACTGGAAAATCTGACCTTCGATGACCTCTGGTGACCTCAATATTGACCTGAACCAAAAAATGGAGAAATAATTTAAAAGTTATTTTTGATGAGATTTCGGACCGTGTTTTCGGTTTTCCAATGAGTAAAATTTGACAACGAAAAGGTGCACCAAGATTAGAAGTGAGATGCCAAAACAAAATATTTGGTTTCGCCCCCCCCCCCCAACTTTAAAATCGTTCCCGGGCCCCTGGCAGATTCTGCCCCCCCCCCAGAGATCTCGAGAAACGCTCGGTCGATTTCGATGGGGAAAACGCTATTCGATCGGTCATGACAAGATCTCTCTTTTTGGATCCTGATTTTTTTTTTAATGGGGGGCCAGCGGGCAAAAAAATACGAAAATTTTGGGTGTTTTTTTGAAAGATCATTGCGGCCATGTGGCTCGAGCGATTGTCATGCCTCAAACGTTTTTGAGCTTCAAATGTAATGGTCTTTAATATGTCAAAAGCTAAAAAAAAATAGGCGTATTCAGGGAATGCAAAATGGAGGGATCTTCTGAGAACACAAATGTGAGCTGTTCGTGATTGTTTGGGACGACATGAACGTCAAATGTGGACATTATATGCGGTAACTTGTTAAATTTAATATATTTCGCATAGGCGGATCCAGGAAAAAAAGCATGGGGCACCATGCGCGTGACGCTTTTATCATCTTACTAATTTGAAGTTGGACCTAATTTGAGGGTTGGTATCGCCTCCAATTGTTCTATCCTGAATGCGCCGCTGCCCCAAACATATGTACAATCCCAGTATCTATGATGCACATTGCATTAAAATTGTTCTGACGCATTTATTGCACTGCAAACCACGAAGGAAGTATGCGCCGCAAAACTGCATTCGTAACACCCTCCCCAAAACAGGAGCCTGAAACCGCGCCTCTGCTGGACCGATTTTTCAAAATTTTGACACAACACGCGCCATTCAATTTTGGGAAAAGTCACAAAGTTTCAGGACGCTAGGCCTAACGGTTTCAAGCGGAAAGTGAAAAACCACCGGGAGGGGCAGAATCTGCCCCCGCAGGGAATAGGGTAAAGTAGGGGAACGTTTCACAAAGCAACTTCCTATCACAATTGGGGCTTTCCAGGGTAATTGTCTCGGCCCATTACTGTACAACATTGCAAGCAATGATATCGCATGGCACATTCCAGCTAAAATTAGCAGCTTCAAGGTCACATCGGTGCGTTATGCTGATGACACACAGCTCACTGTGACAGGCCCTCGGGATAAAATTGGGGAACTACAAAGGAGCATGGAGGAGCCGTTAGTAACGATGTCAACGTGGTTCCAACAACATGGCATGAAGGTTAATGCGGCAAAAACTGAATTTCGTTTGTGCGGAGACAGGAGGCAGTTAAAGCGAATTGCACAGTCCCCAGTACTTTATTTTATGGGAGAGCAAATTCAATGTTCCACAAAGTCAAAAATGTAGGTGTGGTGATGGATGAAACATTGTCATGGGAATATCATATAAAAAACATCACTGATCGCTGCTTTGGAATTTAATAGGATTAACCCTCGCCCTACGGGGGGCCTGGCAGGCCCCCCTGAGGTTTTTCTTAAATAACTTTTGACACATAGGGTGTACCTTGCTGACATTTTTGGTAGCAGAGTTTACAATAACTTGACGTAGGCTGTAAAAATTTAATTGAAATTGGTCAAGAAGTTTGAGAGATAAAAATGTTTTGATGACGTCATGTTGGTAAAAAATATAAATATTTGAAAATCGTAGAAAACAGAGTTTTAAAGCAAATTGCAAACGCAATTCGCCAAAGATGCAAAATGACATTCTCTTTAAAATGGCAATCTTTGATTTGCAAAATTTCGGGTTTTTGACTCCTAAAATTAAAATAAATGATTTTGTTCTAAAAATCCCCACAAAATCAAAAAATTTCAAAGATATTAAAAACGGAATATATGTGAGATAACTGAGTATGGGCAATACCCATACCAAATTTCAAAGCAATATCTTTATTTTTGACTGAGTGATGGCTTCCTAAGTGTAAGAAACTGATGACTTTTTTGTATTTCTGAGCCAACGCTAATCTAGGAACATGCCTTTTTATTTACATTTATCAATTTCTAATTTTGAGGTTTTCTGAAGAGCAAAATCGCTGTTCTGGACGTGGTAAATCCGAGGTCATTCACTTGACCTGGAAGGTCACCTGTTGACCTGAAACCTCAAAATCGCATACTGTTAGATTCCTCTCATGACAGGCAACATACTGGTTCTTACCACATTGCTCTAAGTTGCTTGGTTTGGAAGTTAACAGGGGGCCTGTCAGCCCCCCCCCCCCTCCCCGTAGGGCGAAGGTGAAAAAGCTCCCGTAGGGCGAGGGTTAAGCCATGTAAAGCATGCCTTGCCCGCTGAAGTGTTGCCGCGCTTGTCGATTGTCTTGTACTATCACATGTGAGATACTGTGCACAAGCATATGGCAGTGCCAGTGTGACGTCTCTTAAGAAAATCCAAGGAATCCTTAATTTTTCTGCACGAGTAATATCAGGACGCTGGAAATACGAACATATCTTTTATGTATTGCGTGAATTAGGTTGGCTAAATGCGTTAGATTTAGCACAATATTCTGACTTGTGCATGTTGCATAAGGTTATCACCAGTGCAAACCTTCATCATTGGCGTCGCTTATCAAGTTCAACCATGAAATCCTGGAGCGTGCTACTCGACAATCAAGACATTCCGGTACAGGGCTAGTCAGTCATACAATGCGCATCTTTCTTTCTTCCAATGATAACGTTAGATCTGTTAAGGTATACTCGCTTGAATGCAGCCAGTGCAGTGGTCTGTGATTACTCGGAGGAAAGGCGTCTAAGGGTGTTTTCCAGCGTGTTTTGAAATCGTAGTTGTTTTGAATCGCAGTTGTTTTGAATCGCAGTTGTTTTGAATCGCAGTTGAGGACCGAAAAATAACCCTGTCGTGTGGAACGGTCAGTTTACGTGAATACATGCACAGTTCATACATACCGGCTTGTCTTCTCAACACCGTCTCACTACCGTTTTTCCGAGGACCCGCCCGCTCCCCGCCCGCCCCCTGCTCGACCCTGCCTGTGCTCCGCCCGCTCCCCGCTCGCTCCCCGCCCGCTCCCCGCCCGCTCCCCACCCGCCCGTTCCCCGCCCGCGGCCGACCATCGGCAAATGAAGCGGTTCCGGGTCAGACGGCCGGCCCGGCCCGGCCCGGACTGCCGTGCATCAATAGCCGAGAGCTGTACTTAACTAATGAGCATCGAACAGTGAGCAGCCTGTACCGGCCCGCCAATCGATCACACCGACACCGGACTGACACCGGACCGACAACGGACTGACACAGGACCGACACCGGACTGACACCGGACCGACACCGGACCGACACCGGACCGACACCGGACCGACACCGGACTGACACCGGACTGACACCCGACTGACACCGGACCGACACCGGACTGACACCGGACTGACACCCGACTTACACCGGACTGACACCGGACTGACACCGGACCGACAACGGACCGACAACGGACTGACAACGGACTGACACCGAACTGACACCGGACTTCACCGGACCGACACCGGACCGACACCGGACCGACACCGGACTGACACCGGACTGACACCCGACTGACACCGGACTGACACCGGACTTCACCGGAACGACACCGGACCGACACCGGACTGACACCGGACTGACACCGGACTGACACCGGACCGACACCGGACCGACACCGGACTGACACCGGACTTTCACCGGATTGACACCGGACCGACACCGCACTGACAACGGACTGACACCGGACTGACACCGGACCGACACCGGACCGACACCGGACCGACACCGGACAGAATGTCCACGGATTTGACTGACTAGGACTGACCAGACTGATTAAGACTGATTTGTCTTGCCAGACTGCCCGGACTAACCAGACTGATCAGACTGACGAGAGTGATCAGACTGACCAGACGGACTGAGAAGATTGGGCCGAACTGATCAGGCAAAACTGACCAAAGTGACTAAGCTGGAACAGATTACTTCAGATTTTCCCGAGCGAGTTCTTCTTGCATCCGTTCGATGGAAACAGTTGTGCAAGGTCGTTCGTTGCAGCATAAATATATTCAGATTCGCACAAATTTACCGAATCGCAACGATTCATCTCATAGTCTCAACGATAGCTAAAGGAGCTAACACGCGCCCTGGAGGGGAGGGGCGAAATCCGCCCATCCCTCCGGTTTTTCAAAGATAGTGCAAAAACGGCGGCGCGCAGCGCCGCTGTTTTTTGCACACCTGTTTATAAAATGAACTTCCCACATTATGTAAAATTATTGGCCTCAGGTCATCTCAGGTTAGGTCACCAGATCAGGTCACGTGATGACCTCAACTCCAAAACTTTTGCAGTAGTACCACAGCCACAGTTTTACGCCGATCAGTTTCAATCTTGCAGGACTTCATAAGGTCATAGATACCAACAATTTGTTTATCTCGGATTTCTAATATCGGTGACCTAAGCTCAGGTCAATTTCGTGACCGCCAACACTGTTTTGTCAATAACTATCGACGTAATGAAGATAAAGAAGAGAAAATGGCACCAATGTGTTTGTCTCGTCAAGACACGCCAATGCGTAAAACCCATTGCTTTATCTTTGTTAGGCAAAAAGTTATTTGCGAAAAACAGTTTTGCAAACAAATCACCTTTTTGACATTTGATGACCTCTGGAGCCTAAACTATTGACCTGAGCTCAAATCTGGACACCTATGTGGACTGCATTTTCCAAGGGCTTTCGGTTGCTTTTTCCGTTTTCTGCTAACTATCATAGTTCCCAAGATATTTGGGGGTGTTCGAAGCGAAGTCTTGAAAACTTGAAAATCTGACCATTGATGACCTCTGGTGACCTCAATATTGACCTAAGAAAAAAAAAACGAAATACTTTCGAAAGAGCTTGTCTCGAGCTATCTAATGTCGCTTTCTGCTTGTCGTTATGTTGCGTGGTTTCCGAGATCATAGGGGGGGGTTGGGGCGAAATCCGCCCCCCCCCCCTCCAGGGCGTGTAATTATCCGAGGCCCTCCAGGGCGCGTGTAAAACCGCCATTGACTGGGAGGGGGGGGGGGGGCGTTTAACGCCTCCCTGATGAACTTTCGTAATAGCTCAAAAACCAATAGCGCTATCAATGTGAACCTTCGGGTACCTTCTTATAAATCATGTTTAAGTCTACACACGAGTTTTATGCCAAAATCAGCTAAATATAGTTAAGTGCTTGTGCGAGGAACATACTTGAGATAATTAAAAAAGCTAAAATACTTGACCTTTTCCTCGAAAATATGACAAAAAAATCTGATCAAAATGTTATTATTATGTTGTAATATTTCGACCACAGGCCTTTATCAAACAGTAAAACATTGTCGAAATGTTTTACTGTTTCATAAAGGCCTGTGGCCGAAATATTATAACATAATAATAACATTTTTATAACATTGGACTTTTCATATTTTCGAGGAAATGGTCATGTTTTTTAGTTTGTTAAAAATCAGCTAAGCTTTTACAGACCGTAAAAATGCTATATTTTAAGCAACCTGCAATCCAAAAACGTCCCTATAACATGGCTATCTCAGATTTCTGAAAATTTTGGTTGTTACTTCCAAAAACTCAAAACTAAAATTGAGGGAAAATGCTCACAAAATCATTTTTTCAAAGATATAAAAAAGGAATATATGTCCGAGAACCACACATGGGAAACTACCATACGATATTTCAAAATGATATCACTATTTTTGACTAACTTATTGCATCTAAAGTATGGGTAACTCATGACGTCATATTTTGAAATTGCGTTTTTTAGCTTCTATTGACGAGAAACAGACAAATAAATGCCACCACTGTATTGCTGATACAAAACTGGTCTAGAAACATGCCTTTTGTATTTTGATTTAGCAATTTAAAATTGTGACCTTCAGTTCAGTTCAGTTCAGTTCATATATTGGCGAATCATTCCACGTTGTGGTTTAGTGTTTGATCCGTTTCAAAAACACCGTCAAGATGAGTACATAGAGGCATACACATTACACATACATCGGTCAAGGACGCTAGAGACTTCTGTCACATACTCGGGAAGGCGCTAGTACATATGCCTAAATCAGACGCATAAATGTTAATACAGATGCAATACAAATGCTAAACCATCTTTGCACCAAAGATGAGATGTCAAATCACAGATGATTTGGTATAGCGGCGAGAAGATCTGGTAGCGTACGAGCAGCCGAGGCGGCTGCCAGCAGGTTGTTCCAGGACTGAGATGCACGGTATGAAAAAGTACTGCGAGCCAAGGAAAGCCGAAACGGAGGAAGCTGTAACTCGCGACTGACTGTTGCGCGAGTAACTCGCTGCGACACGGCCGAACGTCGGACAAATAACGACTGGACAGCTTTCGGAGTGTTTGCATCATTCAAAGCCTTGAAGACTTTGATGCAGTCACGATGTTTGACCAGGTCGTTAATTTTGCGCCAGCCAAGTTGATCTAAAATAGGCGAGATGTGGTCAAATTTTCGAGCACCTGTCACTATCCGAGCCGCAAAATGTCTTAGTTTTGTAATGCTGTGCACGTGACAGGCTCCAGCTCCACCCCAGATTGAGAGACAGTAGATGATGTGAGGAAACACGTGAGCATGAATAAGGATCTTGCGGGTCTCTGGTGTGAGGTGGTGACGAATCTTGTAAAGTGAAAGAAGAATGGAGTTGCACTTTTTACAACATTTTATATATGCTCCTCCCAGGCAGGGTTGTGCTCGATTCAGATTTGTTTAGACTGACTCGACTCTGACTCATTTACGAAGGGACTCTGACTCAACTCTGACTCAAGCGGGGAAATTATTTTTTTTTGAGTCGACTCAGCTTTGACTCATTTGCTTTTACCCCTGACTCAACTCTGACTCAAGCGAGGACAATTTTTTGAGTCGACTCAACTTTGACTCATTTGCTTTTACCCCTGACTCAACTGTGACTCAAGCGGGATTTTGTTTTTGTTTAGTCGACTCAGCTTTGACTCATGTGAAAATTGCTTGAGTCGACTCATTTTTGACTCCAAGTTCAACTAACTTAACGATTTTGATTCAAATGTATTTGACTTGCAAAAACTCATTACAATATTATATCATATATGTAAACACTTTTATTCTGATTTATAATAATTATTATTATTAGTAGTAGTAGTAGTAGTATTTCGCACCAGTACAGGTACGCATCTTTACTTTACCACTATTGTTAACTGCTATGGATTGTAATGGTCCTATATGATAGGATGCAAATATGAAATAAGTGAGGCTTATTTGAAGTTGGTTCTTGAGCTGGACTGAAAAGTAAAACAGGTGTTAATTAAAATTGAGTTGCCAAACCAATCAACAAACTCAATAGACAATACTGATAGCAGTCTAGCAGGTTGTAAAACACTAACCGGTGTGCTGTATTCATGAATACTGAAATAGGTACTTACGGTTATGAGTTAAAGTAATAATTCCTGGCCTTTTGTTACTTACACAATTTTGCTCCGTCAGATAGACACTAGACTGCAGACTGCAGAGTGCAGTAGGAACACTACATTTATAACACATCAGTCAATACACTATGATACGATATTGATATATTTCGCATTAGTATAATTAAATTAAACCACACCATCCACCAGCGTTTCACAAGGGTGTGCCACACAGACATGTAACTCCCCACTGCCAAACCCAACCACAAAATGTAATATTTTGTTATTTGTCGCGGTCAACTTCAATACAATTCAACACATATTCCGAACTGTTGTGACCAAGCAATGAAATGTTTTGATTGGCTGAAAGCCTGACAATGATAAACCATCTGTTAGAAAAAGAAAGGTGTATAGGAGCTAGCGGTTCAGTCACTAGCAGTATGAAATGATGTTGAGCTAAACCTGGCTAATACATAACTATGGTTAGTGGTTACATTGATATAAAATAAATTTGTAGGATCGCTAAGATGCAGCTCAATGTAGACACTGTGATGCAGCGTTGTCATGCCACATGTCCGATCAGGATAGGATTGATTGTAGCCAATGACGTCCAAATATGAGATGAATATGACTAGATCTAGACAAGCTGCGTTCACTTCAAAATCCTGACTGGCTGCACCATTTAAGACTGGGATGTTTGCGGCATCTGATTCCTGGTAAAGCACCACTAAATGTCAGATTATTTCACTACCGATTAGCTAAGCCAAGAATATTCATAATCGCAATGCCATTAGGGCATGCCTAACACTGAAATTATGAACGTCACCTCAGACCTCATTGTATTCCAAAATAATATTAATGAAGCTTGCTGTTGCCAAGCTCATCAGACTTACCACTATACTATGACTAAGTACTGGAAAGGTAATCGCTCAGAGGTCCAGGCGTTTTACCCCTTAAATGCCACGGGGGGCGTCAACATTCTTGAGTCAGGGGGATTATCCCTCAAATTTTCCCTGACAAACAACTATAAATCAGTGTGCAGCTGTTCTAACTATTTGTTACCTCCACCCCGTGGAACAGTTTTTGCTGACGCTCCACCCCCTACATTTTTGTTCTCAAATTTTGACAAACCATTCAATCGCTTCAGGATGTTGTGACTTGTGATAAATCACAACAAAACGCTTCATAGTATATTTCCTAAAAAAAATAAACTTCCACCACAGCTGTGCGCAATGTTCTGCCGTGCAATGTCAACATCATCTGAATTCTGACATCCTCATTTATAATGTGACAAAGATAATTAACATTATTACTTTTTCAATTGGCACCGACCCTAGCTGCCACTTCAAAGTTAACACTTTGACATCACTCATGCATTTTGACTTACTTCAGAATGTTGTACTGTAACACTTGTTGGATTGTAGCACTTTTTTGCGCCATTATACGTAATGTCATTCGATAAGGAAACAATTGGTATTAGTTCAGTATTCAACTACCCAGTTTATACGCAGTTTATGTTGTCCTTGAGGTCCCTAATGGAAGAAGAGTAGTCAGCTGATGGTACAACAGACTGAAAAGTGGCTTGTCTTTGACAGTCTACAGTCTAATATGACGCCATTAATATTGTAGCACAACTCCTTGAATCTTGACACGTGTATATTGAACATGGTTATAACTTATAATGCCCTTTAAAACCGCCCTGAAACTCGCACATAAAATTAATAAAATGTGCTAATAGAATTTCCAAGTTACTGGTCTAAACAGTCATTTGGAGAAATTGCATATGTGACACTCCCAGAGTAACTTGTGAGCTGCTAGTAGCTAGTGCTAGCATGTGGACCAGTATCCTTACCAATCACAGTCCTCACTCTATTCAACACATTTGAGGATATGTACATCAGCGCGGAAGGAAATCCGTATCATTGATACGGCCTGGATTTATATTTGTTGTCAAGTCGTTGTGTAGTGGGAGAAAGTATTCGCGCTCGATTTATTTATCGGCTCGAACCATTTAAAACTGAGTGAACTGACATGTGATAACTGTAGGATTTCAGAGATAACAATTATTTCGGCGTTAGAAAACAAAGCCAATTGTGATCTGTTGTTGAATGAACATCCTTAAAGTACCTTAACCTCAATAAATTTGTGATGCAAACTTTGTATTTCAGACATAAATGGCGCGTATGGTACATGGTTCGTATACACATTCCAGAATGTTATGTTGATATGGTTAGTATTAGGTTATATATACTTCAGTTATTATTTCTATGTACATATTTAATATTGTATTGTTTCACTTATGATAAGGACCAGTCAGCAGAGTTTGTGATGAGTTAAGTACTCCTTAAGTTTTTTTCAGACAGAAAATTGATTTATATGGGTTTGAAAAGCACTCTAGAACATTGTTTGCACCCCTATATTATTTAGTTGCTCCCAATTGTGTTGTTATATCATATGTGACTTTGACTTGTAAGAGGATGAGTCGACTCAGCTTTGACTCAAGCAACATCCAGGTGACTCAACTTTGACTCAAGCGACATCCAGTTAGTTATCCAAGTTAGTTAAATGTGTTTGCTTTTCATGAGTCTCATAAGTAGGTCATAGGTAGGGCCACCCATTCAATGGCGCTGGCTTTCACCCATTCAATGGCGCTGGCTTCGTGGTCCCTACTCGGCAACAAGCTATGCTTAGTTGAGTGGGGTCCATGAGGCACCAGCAAGAAACGCTTCAAATTGACCAGACTTTGTCCTCCGCCCTGTATGACTGATATCCCCTTTACTAACACAGTGAATGAATCCATCCTCATCCTGTCCTGGATGAGGATCAGAATGAATGAATGCATCCTCATCCTGTCCTGGATGAGGATGAGTGAGGATGATATCCTGGGACGTAGTGTGGGGGGGGGGGGGGGGCAGTCATTTGCTGTTTTCAACAATGACTACTTTTCGCCTTCTTTTATATTACCACATCTAACACCCAAACTACCTCTCTTCATATGCTTTTTTATGTTTGTTTTCATTTCTTAGCTGGGAGTGCCGCGACATTTTCTCTTTTGTTCTCTGGTGTTAACTTAAGGTGTCGTGCGTCGTTGGGATCGAGGGTGGGGGCACTCCTGGTCACCTATTAATGGGTGGCGGTTAGAAGAGAAAAAAATCCATGCGACTTCGCTCTGACTCAACTCAAACCCCTATTTTTATTAAGCGACTCGACTCTGACTCAAGTTGAGCCCTTATTATTTTAAGCGACTCAACTCTGACTCAAGGTGAGTCCCTACTTTTCTTAAGCGACTCGACTCTGACTCAAGGTGATTTGAGTCAGAGTTGAGTCAAATCTGACTCACCGACTCTGAGTCGAGCACAACCCTGCTCCCAGGATAATTTATTGTCGAAAACCATTCCGAGCAACTTCACGGACGGGGAGGGGACCAGGACGTGACCGGATATGTTGATTGAGAAGGAACTGGTGTTTTTAGAGCCTGGGAGGTGCCGACAAGAAGATGAGTTGTTTTGGTAGGATTCATTTTTAAGGAGTTAGATTAAGTAGGATTGGATAGACCTCAGTGTCTCCTCCTGGCGATATTTCACAGCGCTGAGCTGGTCTGGAGGAGAGGAGTCTAATAAGGAGGTATCATCGGCACATGATACTAAGCGTCCGTGAGGCAGGGAGGATGCAAGGTCGTTTGTGAAAATGCTGAAGAAGACCGGGCCTGTTAAGGAACCTTGAGAAATGCCATGGGTCAGAGATAAGGAAAGGTTACCGCCTCTCACTATCTGCCGACGCTCGCCAAGGTAGCTCGCGAACCAGGAACTGTCAATGCCGTACCATGCAAGTTTAGCAAGCATGAGTATGTGGTCAACGCTATCGAAGGCACGGCTCAGATCCACTGATGTGGCCGCGACGATGTGCCCCTCATTCATCCTGCATACCATCCAGTCAACGACATCGATGAGGGCATCTTCCGTGGAGTGACATTTGCGGCAGGCATATTGTGTGGAAGCCAGAATAGTATTGCTAATAAAATATTCAGTAACCTGACGGCAAACAACCTTCTCGCAAATTTTTGACAAGACTGGTAATATAGAGATTGGCCTGAAACTATTGGCTTCCTCACGAGATCCAGATTTGAATAGCGGCACCACACACGCCTCTTTCCAAGCCGAAGGAGAAACATGCGTACCGATCGAGGAATTCACCAAGTGCAATACATGAGGTCCAATTACTGCAAAACACTTCCGCACGGCTGCTATGGGCAGGCCATCAAACCCGACGGCTTGGATGGCAGACAGTTCACTGAGCGCGGCGGACAGTTCCGGAAGCGTAATCACACGAAGCGTCAGCCCAGCTGTCGTCACGCAGGGTGGCCTGGGAGGGAGGGGAGGCGCAGCGCTGCCACCAGCTGCTATCTCAGCGGCGATTTTTGGCCCGACATTGGCAAAATGTCGGTTAAATTCGTCCGCCTTTTCAGCGGACAACGAGGCAGGGTTATTCCCACTCCCTTTCGGCCGCATGACAAATTATTTCACACCCTGCCAGAAAGCATTACGATCGCGCGACATTTGAGCACATACATATTCTCTACGTGACACGGCAAAGTGGCCCTTGACCAGATTTCGAAGCCTACGGTACTCCTTCTTATTTTCCCCACTCTCGTCTCTGCGCCACACAAGATTGACCCTATCCCTACACCGCATTAATTCAAGAAGCGTCTCATCGTCCTCCACCCACGGACAGTGCTGCCGACGGCGCGGTGTCACTGTTCTTAACGGACAATGGGAATCGAGCACGCTCCACCAAAGTCGCATAAAACTACAGACTTTCGTATCGACATCCGTCGCTTCATAAACAGGATCCCAATTAAGATACAGTAGTTCCAAGCAAATCGCATCCCAGTTCGCTTTACGCCATGACCTCGATACGAAACTTTTTGGACTAATGCGAGGTTTAATCACAGGAAAGCTTATTTCAGTAGTAAGGTGATCAGAAATTGGCTCTGTTGACAAGAAAACAACCGAGTTCAGTCCGTCTACGTTGGTGATGATATGGTCCAGGAGGGTAGGGGTCGGCTCCAGATGAGTAGGTTCCGTGACAAGTTACTGCAGCCCCAGGTCGTTCAGCGCCGTCTTGTACCGACGACAGATTGGTGTGTCCGGTCTGAGGACGTCTATATTGACGTCCCCGAGACAGAACGTAGGTCGGCCCGCGGCCAGAGCGTCACGTAGCTGGTCGGGAATTTCTTCTATGCCACGTATGTACGGCTGGCGTGGTGGACGGTACACCACTCCCACGGTCACAGAACTTCGGCCCCTACATTTCACAGAAACCCAGAGAGATTCTAGTGCCGCACTACTACTTGTAATGGGTAGGATGTTGCATTCCAGTGTGTCCCTGTGAATAATTGCCACACCACCACTGTTCTCCCTGGTACCTGGCTGAAGTGGCCGATCACGACGCAGTATATTATACCCAGGGAAAATCAAGATTCCGTCTAATACTTTCGCATGTAACCAGGTTTCAGAAACATAATAAATGTCTACATTATGGTCGTTCATGGTTCAGTGACCTGAACTTGACCTGAACTTGACATTAACTTCACGTAAATGAAGTCAGGTGATAAAATGACTATCACTAGCGAATTATACGTAGAAAATAACCCATAAAATATGTGTGGCAATGTTGCATGACTTTCGTAGATATTTTGCGCATAGTGACCTTTTGTGACCTGGCCGTGACCTTGACCTTGGCCAACAATCTCACTTTAGCTAATGCGAGATGTGTATCATGCCTTTGGAAGCACTTTGGGTGATCATGGTCGTAATCGAAGGCTTTGGATGGAAAGTATGGCCCATAAACTCAAATAAGTCTATTTTGACCTTTGACCT
Organism: Chirona hameri; assembly: GCA_036785665.1. Taxonomy (NCBI): domain Eukaryota; kingdom Metazoa; phylum Arthropoda; class Thecostraca; order Balanomorpha; family Balanidae; genus Chirona; species Chirona hameri. The sequence continues at coordinate 55,633 of JAXIVJ010001796.1, forward strand.
GACCTTGACCTGACATTTGACCTCACTTTGACATTTGTTAGTATGTTTTAGATTTGCCTCATTGAGAGCTTTCGATTGCCTCCTTGCGCGTTTAGCTGCGATCATTGTTTCGGAAGATAACCAGGGCATTTAACAGGGGCACTTAACGCCCCCCCCCCCCCCGCCCCCCAGTCAACGGTGTTCTGCTGAGACGCCAGTCAATGCCGGGTTAAATAAGAATGTCTTGGCAAATTAAAGTTTTGCATTTGTTTAACACTCGCCCGTGCAGCGTCCGAACAGTGCGTGACCGTGCAGGGGGGGGGGGGGGGGGGGTACAACCACCCACCCCCAAAGGTTTCGCCCCTGATTGGGCCAGAGTTTCGATTAAAAAACGAGCGTGTTGCTTGTCACGAGAGGAAGCCGTTGATACCCGATTTTAAGGTTCTAGGTCATTAGGTGACCTCTGAGGTCATGTCAATGACCCACAATTCGACCAAATTGTAAATGCGTATAAATTAAATTTAATCGAGCTAGAACCGCAAATGAGCATATAATTATGCTATATGGGTGCCAAATTTGAAATCAGCTATATGCTATATGGGTCCAAAGTTTGAAATCACGTCACAAAATGTCCTAGAAACTGCCAAATTCCAAAAAGGTCATGTCAGGTCATTTGAGGTCAGTGACCTCGGTTGACATGTGGGGGCGCATGACCCCAGTGGAACATATAATTATGTAAAATGGATCCTATATTTGAAATCAGCGTCACAAAATGTCCTAGAATCTGCCAGAAGCCAAAAAAGTAATATGAGGTCATCGGAGGTCAGTGACCTCGGTTGACCTCTGAGAAGGTCAATCGAGATCACAATCTCAGTAGAAGCCACAACTGTCACCTGGAAACACCTGTGCATATGCTCTTGAACAACAAACACTATGCAACTGCACAAGTTACAAGGATCAATACTACGGGACGCTAGTTGCGCCTGGCATGACCTTGAAATACAGGTCAAAGGTCACGGGTCATGTGACCTACAACTTAAAAAAATCAGAATGTGTGTCAAATTGTTCACAAGTAGGAAACTGAAAGGTTCATCGGAATCGGTTGATATTTACGCGAGGTATTCCCGAAAAATCGAGGGAGGGGGTGGCATCTAATCCCCCCCCCCCCCTGCACTGGCGAGGGTTAAAGTGGGGCGTACTCCCTGCGACTATCGGTCGCTGTTCCAACGACCGATATTTTCTGCTCCATTTCAGGCAGAGTTCGTCACGGGCTGGGCTGGCCCTATGGGCGATGGGCTGGGCCTGGCCGGGCCTCAACTTTAAGGAAATCCCCGGGCTCTGGACGGGCTTGGGCTGATAATTTTTTAAGTAATGTACGCAAGCTCAGGTCAGCTTAAAATATTTTAACCATCAGTTCACTTCCACAGCAACACACTGTTGCTGTGGCTGTGTGTTTTTTTTAGCATAGTTGGTTCATTGTTTCACATTTAAAGTATACAAGTAAATATGCTAGGATAATTATTGCAAATTTTGTGCAAATAATGATATGCTTAACCCGCGAGTTACTGGGGGGCTATTTTTTGCCCCCCCCCCCTCCCGTTATTTTGCAATAACTCCTAAACGAACACTGGTATCGTCACCAAACTTCCAGTACCTTCTCTCACATCAATTCTACACATGTTGGCAAACGGAAAAATATCAGGCTATGATAGGTCAACCGAGAATGACGTCAGAGTGACGTCATGTTCTTCGGTTTTTGTTGCAAAATAATGGTTTGCGGAAAACGCTGTCAAAGGTACGATATTTGAGATAAACTAAATTGTTATAAATCAAATTACTAACAATAGACCAGGCTATCAAACTGCTATCTCGGATTTGTGAGTTTTGTCGAAATTCAAAATTTTGAGAAATCCAAATACATTTATTTTTGTTTTTACAAAAGTTTCAAGAAAAAATCCAAATTATCCAAAAACCGGAATATATGTGATCGAGACGTATGCGGTGAATATGTGTACCAAATTTCAAGTCGATATATTTAAAAATAACCGAGTTATCACCTTTAAATGACAAAAATCGACCACTTCTCACAGCATTACTATGCATAAAAAACGCATTTCCATTTTTGCTTTTTATTTATATTTATATGGAACAAATAATGTTCTAAGGTCATTTTTCGCGTTCTAGACGAAAAACAAACCCATAAACATGTGTTACAACGCATAATGATCGTAATCTGCAGTTTGACCTCGTAACCTCGGATGACCTTGACCTGACCCAAGGTCATAAACAGCTTAGAAAGGTACTTAGAAGTGTCAGACACACGAATGATACCGATTTATCGACAGTTTATGCGTTTAATATCGCAATTTTGCGCGACAATTCCATCCATCGAGACCTTTTGACACGGTCAAACATTTTGTACTTGACATGACCTGTGACGTCATCGGTGACCCTGAGGTCAACAAAATTATGTTTCCCTCGATAAATTTCATAGGGCTATCGAATGTCGTTTGAATTTTTACACTCAGTCCAGTAGTTCCGGAGATCAGAGGGGGGGGGGGGCTAGAAATAGACCCCCAGTAAGTCGCGTTATGAAATATACCCCAGTAACTCGCGGGTTAATCTTAGCGGGCCGGACCGGGTCTGGTCCTCGATATTATCAATTTGACCGGGCCTGGTCCGGGCCTGGGCTTGGTATTCATGGGCCTTGGCCAGACTGGGCTGGGGGTTGGTGGGCCCATGACGAACACTGATTTCAGGACATATATTTAACAGTTACCCCCGCAAAACTCAAGAAAGGATGGTGCCAAGTGTTAAGTCGAACTAGTGGCTCGAACTCTGGCTGGCCATCATCGCTGCGGTTTTGCCTCTGAATGCCACTGAATCAGATCTGAATCAGTCTCTAAGCACCTCCGACTCGACTTCAGCTCCCACTCTGACTCGGACCACTGCCAAGCCAGTCTGACTCCAACTCTGACAGCCTCCGGGACACCGCATCGGCACCTGCGTTGTGGCCCATCCCGATATCGCCCAGAGTAAACAACGACGGTGAGACGGCATTGAGAAGACGGCCGGTCCGCAGAGAAGACGGTGTTGAGAAGACGGCCGGTCCGCAGAGAAGACGGTGTTGAGAAGACGGCCGGTCCGCAGAGAAGACGGCATTGAGAAGACGGCCGGTCCGCAGAGAAGACGGTGTTGAGAAGACGGCCGGTCCGCAGAGAAGACGGCATTGAGAAGACGGCCGGTCCGCAGAGAAGACGGTGTTGAGAAGACGGCCGGCCCGACAGGGGTGACGGTGGCGAGGAGACGGCCGGTCCGACAGAGGAGACGGCGGCGAGGAGACGGCCGGTCCGTCAGAGGAGACAGCGGCGAGGAGTCGGCCGGGCCGCCAGAGGAGACGGCGGCGAGGAGACGGCCGGTCCGACAGAGGAGACGGCGGCGAGGAGTCGGTGAGAGGGCCGGTCCGCCAGAGGAGACGGTGCGGCGGTGAGAAGACGGCCGGTCCTCCAGAGGATACAGTGTTGAGAAGACGGTGAGAGGGCTGACCCGCCAGAGGAGACGGTAGTGAGACGGTGTTGAGAAGACAGGCCGGTATGTATGCATGTATTCACGTAAACTGACCGTTCCACACGACAGGGTTATTCTTCGGTCACACCGCCCGGTGGGGGGCGGGCGGGGAGCGGGCGGTAAGCGGGCGGTAAGCGGGCGGGAAGCGGGCGGAAAGCGGGAGGGGAGCGGGCAGGGAGCGGGCGGGGAGCGGGCGGGGAGCGGGCGGGAAGCGGGCGGAGAGCGGGCGGGGAGCGGGCGGGGAGCGGGCGGGGAGCGTGCGGGAAGTGGGCGGGGAGCGGGCGGGGAGCGGGCTGGAAGCGGGCTGGAAGCGGGCGGGAAGCGGGCGGGAAGCGGGCGGGAAGCGGGCGGGGAGCAGTCCTGGAAGCGGGTGGGGAGCGGGCGGGGAGCTAGCGGAGAGCTGGCGAGGAGCTGGCGGGGAGCGGTCGAAGAGCTGGCGGGGAGGCGGGCGATGAGCTGGCGGGGATGCGGGAGAGGAGCTGGCGGGGAGGCGGGAGAGGAGCTGGCGGGGAGGCGGGAGAGGAGCTGGCGGGGAGGCGGGAGAGGAGCTGGCGGGGAGCGGGCGAGGAGCTGGCGGGGAGGCGGGAGAGGAGCTGGCGGGGAGGCGGGAGAGGAGCTGGCGGGGAGGCGGGAGAGGAGCTGGCGGGGAGGCGGGAGAGGAGCTGACGGGGAGCGGGCGAAGAGCTGGTGGGGAGGCGGGCGAGGAGCTGGCGAGGAGGCGGGAGAGGAGCTGGCGGGGAGCGGACGAAGAGCTGGCGAGGAGGCGGGAGAGGAGCTGGCGGGGAGCGGACGAAGAGATGGCGAGGAAGCGGGAGAGGAGCT
>JAXIVJ010001796.1:70000-75000 GCA_036785665.1 Chirona hameri
TAGCTTTTTTCGATTGCATTTTTCTTCAAATGTGGCATTTGTACGGCCTAGCAAAGTTTACCTTATTTTGGTGTAAAACTCGTTGTGTAGTGACGTCACTAAATTCGCTATAACTCGAGACAAAAAATCTACGAAATTTCTTCATTTTTGCACACAAGACGTAAAAATGATGTATATGAAGGTACCCGAAGTTTCACGTTGATAGCGCTATTAGTTTTTCAGCTATTGCGAAAATTAATCAAGGGGGGTGTTAAACACCCCGCCCCAGTCAATGGCGGGTTAACATGCTCACAAGTAACAACGGAGCCGAGGTGGAACAGGAACAAACACTCACCGTTCGAGCGGAACTCTGAACACGGTCCTGCTTACACCGGATGGTACCGGATTGTACCGGATTGAAATAGTTATACCAGTAAACAATGCTCTCCAAGAATCGCGTGCAACAGGAGGCGGGAATATTCTACGGTAGGCCGGATATTGACGTCATAGATGCTTGGATAAACATAAGCGAACCTCTGCCTCTGTCCCTTCCCAATATGGCGGCGCACCTGTAGTGACTACAGTCTGCACAGTTTGCGGCGGCCGTGGTGTGGGAGGATAGTGTCTTGTTTGTCTGCACAGTTTGCGGCGGCCGTGGTGTGGGAGGATAGTGTCTTGTTTGTCTGCACAGTTTGCGGCGGTCGTGGTGTGGCAGGATAGTGTCTTGTTTGTCTGCACAGTTTGCGGCGGTCGTGGTGTGGCAGGATAGTGTCTTGTTTGTCTGCACAGTTTGCGGCGGCCGTGGTGTGGGAGGATAGTGTCTTGTTTGTCTGCACAGTTTGCGGCGGTCGTGGTGTGGCAGGATAGTGTCTTGTTTGTCTGCACAGTTTGCGGCGGCCGTGGTGTGGGAGGATAGTGTCTTGTTTGTCTGCACAGTTTGCGGCGGTCGTGGTGTGGCAGGATAGTGTCTTGTTTGTCTGCACAGTTTGCGGCGGCCGTGGTGTGGGAGGATAGTGTCTTGTTTGTCTGCACAGTTTGCGGCGGTCGTGGTGTGGCAGGATAGTGTCTTGTTTGTCAGCACAGTTTGCGGCGGCCGTGGTGTGGGAGGATAGTGTCTTGTTTGTCTGCACAGTTTGCGGCGATCGTGGTGTGGCAGGATAGTGTCTTGTTTGTCAGCACAGTTTGTGGCGGCCGTGGTGTGGGAGGATAGTGTCTTGTTTGTCTGCACAGTTTGCGGCGGCCGTGGTGTGGGAGGATAGTGTCTTGTTTGTCTGCACAGTTTGCGGCGGCCGTGGTGTGGGAGGATAGTGTCTTGTTTGTCTGCACAGTTTGCGGCGGCCGTGGTGTGGGAGGATAGTGTCTTGTTTGTCTGCTCAGTTTGCGGTGGCCGAGGTGTGGGAGGATAGTGTCTTGTTTGTCTGCACAGTTTGCGGCGGCCGTGCTGTGGGAGGATAGCGTCTTGTTTGTCTGCACAAACCGCTCGTGTGAGGCCAAATCGTTGCCATTTGTTTTGAAGAAAGCGGCATTGTGGGACACCGGAACGGCGGCGAGCTCTCGGACTATAAATTATTGGCCTTTTTAGAGGCGGAAACGTAATTAAGCCCACAGCTCTGGAGATGTGGTAACAAATGTACCCCAGAGGTAGGCGGGTACAATTGGTTCTCAGTATCTTACCTTTAAATGTGTTTTGTGTATGCAACGAACAGCTTCGGGACGTAGACCGCAGTTTGCAGCAATGCAGATCTACCGCTGGCTTGGGTGTGCCTTAATTAGTTTTTCCTAGCCTCGCTAGAATGTTTATTTTTATTTTTAGATGATTCTGGCATCATGTAACTGTTATACTTAACAAGGAGGAATGCCTTTGTCGTTGCGAAACGATAAACCAATAATCAGTTTGTTTGATTTGTAAATCTAACTTGCACGGAGCTAGCAAGTGAAAAAATGAAACAGGTCAAAAATGGATAGCAAGATGATTATATTGATCTTCAGAGACAACGTATGTACCGACATTAGGGTGCATCCTAATACACTTTTCCTTGATATCGATCTGTCTGGGTGATAAAAGTGTTCGATTGGATATTATTAGAGCGCGTGTAAAATATTTAAGCGATCGGTAGTGATTTACAGGTCGAACAAAAAGCTTATAGAACACACTCTAGGGTCCTCTTTAGCCCGGCATTGACTGGGGTGGCGGGCAATATGCCGCCTGGCGAATATTCGCGATATATCAAAAGTGAATGGAGGCAACAATCTGAAACTTTCAGTATATATTCTTACATCAATTTAACATATCTTGAGAAACTTTCAGGAACGGGTCACTTCAGGTCATTGACCTAGGATCATTTGCCTGAAGGCATGTCAACCGAGTTTTCATGAACTGACCCGTTTGCATTGTTCTCAGTTACCAGTTACCAGTTACCAGTTTATTCGAAAAAGATCCACGTACCTAAATAATCGTGGCTTTTCACCCTTTCACGTCATATTTCTAAAACAGTGGGGACAACGCCAAGGTTGAGGAGCAAAACACTTAAACAGGCATACTAAAATGCACTCAATTAAAAGCACACACACACGCACTATAAAACAAGATAGATAGATCTGCACTCCCATCTAAATATCAGGTACCATCAGCTCTCATGGCAGCCTTCAAAGTAGTACGAAAGCTGGGGCCGGTAGGATCCAGACGTGTGTTTAGTAGAGAAACACCACGGTAGCATAGCCTACGTCGGCCGGACTCGGTGCGTATGCGTGGCAAAGTCCAGTTTCTAGCACGACGCATGTCATGTTCATGGACATCAATGGCACGCGGACCGATTGTATGACTCGGACATGCAGGCTCCTGATTCAATATAACACGCTGCACAGCACATATCGTGTGCAAATCTTTGAGTTGCTCTGCCGTCACTGTAGTTTTGGACTCCAAACCGTACTTAGAGGCAATATATTTATCCGCCACTAGCATTTTGATTGTTTCTGACCTTTGACCTCCACACCCGGGTAAACCCAGCGATGGGAGGTCTGTCAGCCCCAGGCATTTCGATGGCGACACCCGACATCGCACCCAGAGCACAGAGGAACCCTGGCAGGAACATAGGATCGGACCACCTACCCGTCAACCTGTCCCTCCAGGCTTCCATCCGACCAACCCGCCGGGGCACAGGGAACCACTGCTTGCGACGCGCCTACTGGACAGCCTTCAGAGACACCCTCGAAGACTGAAGAGCGCATCGACAACATCAACATGGACTCCAGCATTGAACAACTGAACAGGGACGTCACCACTGCCATCATCTCCGCGGCTAAGAAGCACATACCGTACGGCAACGACAACGGAAAGCACGACCCCTTCTGGACAGAGAGGTGCGAGGAGGCGGTTCGAGCAAGGGACCGAGCGGTCGGCGCGGTAGCCCGCCCGTACCACAACGCCGAGGACGTCCGAGCATACCAGGAGGTATGGAAGGACACCGTCATCGCCAAGGGAAAGAAGAAACTATGCTATGCTAAGTCATCGACAAGCTCCAGTCCATGAAACCGGACGCCGACATGTGACGCCTAATCCACAGGCTGGACGGGAAAATTCCGAGACCCAAGCGCAACAAACCGATCTCAAGACTAGAGAGGGGCCACCTCACACCAACCCAGTCGGCCACATCAGACCAGGAAAAGGCAGACTTGTTCATTCGATTATATGCTAAGGTGTCGACATTGAAGAATGACAAAGAGCGCGACCGTTCCTAGGCTATAGTCCAGGAAGCCCAAAGAGTAATACAAAGCTGCCAGTGCGACAGCAAAAAACAACAATCTCTGCAGCCCCTTCTCCCGAATAGAGCTCAAGAAGGCGATCAACAATCTGAACCTGGGTACCGTCCTTGGTCCAGACGAAGTCTGCAATGAGATGCTCCGACAACTGGGACCTAAGGCGGAGACAGCCGTACTCCACCTCATGCACAGGACGTGGAGAGAGTGGCGGACCCCTAGCCGCCTGGCGCACGGCGACCACTATGATCCTGAAGAAGGGCAAGCCCGCAGCTGAACCGGCCAGTTATCGCCCCGTCTCCCTTCTCTCATACCTGGGCAAACTGGCGGAGCGGCTGGTGCAGAGACGAATGCAGGCGTGGCTTGAAAAAAACAAACAAGTTCAACAAAAACCAAGCGGAGTTCAGACGAGTCCGCAGCACCGTGGACTAGCTGGAGAAGGTCCCCAATACCATCTTCGACAGCCTGGAGGACGCAGACCGACTACGATCCGTCCTGGTGCTGGTGGACTTCCAGGCGATCTACGACCGTGTGATGGCCATGATGGCCTGACCGTGAAGATGGCGCGCCTCGTCCTTCCGACGTGCATGATCAGATGGACGATGTCCACCCTCCGAGACCGGCGAGCCAGGGTGAAGTGGAACTCCACCCTATCCAGCAGCCGAAATCACCCGCAGGGCCTAGCGCAGGGGTCGATCCTGGCCCTGATACTCTGGCTGACATATGCACGTAAAAGACGTACCAGCGGGGCCGAGCCAGCCGTACAGCTGTCCATATATGCCGACGACCTCGCCATCTGGGCATCAAACCACAGACTGAAGGAATGCGGGCGATCCCTCCAGCCGGCGCTGGAAGCCTTCTCGACCTTATGCTACGTGGAAAGTCAGCCCGTTAGTACAGAAATGCTCCACGACAACCTTCTCCCTGGCACCCCTTGCAGAGCGATGCTAGCGAGCCATGTGCCAAACGGAACAAAAACCGTTATTTTAACCCCAACTCTATCGTCTTTGTTGGACCTGTAAATATCAATGAATCTTCTCGAAACTTCACAGAAATGCCTTTCACCCACATTCGAACAATAAGCATACCCAGACAGATCGAATTATTCACTTAAATAACCTTATAATTGCACCCTAACCGACACGGTACGGAGACAGGCGACTCTCAGCAAGCAATCATGTTTGATTCGGCGACCAGGATCTGCATTGAACATGGCGTTCGCCCTCCCCTGAGAGTTTTCCCTTTATCTCCACCTCCGTTTCCAT
>JAXIVJ010001796.1:80000-126876 GCA_036785665.1 Chirona hameri
AAAGTGACGCAACACAAGTTTACACAATATTAGTAATATAGTATATAGTAATATAGCATGTTATAGAATTATTATATGTTGGAACAGAGTCAGAAATATGATCCAATCTTTACAGCTGAAGCTAATTAATTAAACATAATTTTAACACCACGTCTATATGCGCCACAGGGGCGGATCCAGGGTGTGTGTGTGGGGGGGGGGACGGCCATGCCAATACCTTTCAAGGGGGGAGGAACTATGTTTTGTGTTCGTCACGGGCCCACCAACCCCCAGCCCGGCCCGTCCCAGCCCCATGAACACCAAGCCCAGGCCCGGACCAGGCCCGGTCAAATTAATAATATTGAGGCCCAGGCCCGGTCCGGCCCGTTCAGATTAAGCATATCATTATTTTTGACTAATTTGCAATAATTATCCTAGCATATTTACTTGTATACTATAAATGTGAAACAATCAACTAACTATGCTAAACAAATGCCACAGCCACAGCAACAGTGTCTTGCTGTGCAAGTGAACTGCTGGTTAAAATATTTTTGAGCTCTGACCTGAGCTTGTGCGACGCGCGCATTACATAAAAATTGTCAGGCCCAGGACCATCCAGAGCCCAGTAATTTCCTTAAAGTTGAGGCCCGGCCCAGGCCTGGCCCAGGCCCAGCCCAGGCCCAGCCCAGGCCCAGCCCAGGCCCAGACCAGGCCCAGCCCAGGCCCAGACCAGGCCCAGCCCAGGCCCAGACCAGGCCCAGCCCAGGCCCAGACCAGGCCCAGCCCAGGCCCAGCCCAGGCCCAGCCCAGGCCCAGCCCAGGCCCAGCCCAGGCCCAGCCCAGGCCCAGCCCAGGCCCAGCCCAGGCCCAGCCCAGGCCCAGCCCAGGCCCAGCCCAGGCCCAGCCCAGGCCCAGCCCAGGCCCAGCCCAGGCCCAGCCCAGGCCCAGCCCAGGCCCAGCCCAGGCCCAGCCCAGGCCCAGCCCAGGCCCATCCCAGGCCCAGCCCAGGCCCAGCCCAGGCCCAGCCCAGGCCCAGCCCAGGCCCAGCCCAGGCCCAGCCCAGGCCCAGCCCAGGCCCAGCCCAGGCCCAGCCCAGGCCCAGCCCAGGCCCAGCCCAGGCCCAGCCCAGGCCCAGCCCAGGCCCAGCCCAGGCCCAGCCCAGGCCCAGCCCAGGCCCAGCCCAGGCCCAGCCCAGGCCCAGCCCAGGCCCAGCCCAGGCCCAGCCCAGGCCCAGCCCAGGCCCAGCCCAGGCCCAGCCCAGGCCCAGCCCAGGCCCAGCCCAGGCCCAGCCCAGGCCCAGCCCAGGCCCAGCCCAGGCCCAGCCCAGGCCCAGCCCAGGCCCAGCCCAGGCCCAGCCCAGGCCCAGCCCAGGCCCAGCCCAGGCCCAGCCCAGGCCCAGCCCAGGCCCAGCCCAGGCCCAGCCCAGGCCCAGCCCAGGCCCAGCCCAGGCCCAGCCCAGGCCCAGCCCAGGCCCAGCCCAGGCCCAGCCCAGGCCCAGCCCAGGCCCAGCCCAGGCCCAGCCCAGGCCCAGCCCAGGCCCAGCCCAGGCCCAGCCCAGGCCCAGCCCAGGCCCAGCCCAGGCCCAGCCCAGGCCCAGCCCAGGCCCAGCCCAGGCCCAGCCCAGGCCCAGCCCAGGCCCAGCCCAGGCCCAGCCCAGGCCCAGCCCAGGCCCAGCCCAGGCCCAGCCCAGGCCCAGCCCAGGCCCAGCCCAGGCCCAGCCCAGGCCCAGCCCAGGCCCAGCCCAGGCCCAGCCCAGGCCCAGCCCAGGCCCAGCCCAGGCCCAGCCCAGGCCCAGCCCAGGCCCAGCCCAGGCCCAGCCCAGGCCCAGCCCAGGCCCAGCCCAGGCCCAGCCCAGGCCCAGCCCAGGCCCAGCCCAGGCCCAGCCCAGGCCCAGCCCAGGCCCAGCCCAGGCCCAGCCCAGCACATGGCGAACTCTGGCCCAAATTCATCCTTTTTCCTGTAGGTCCATCCCGTCCTTCCGGTTACAACGGCGGAGGCGGAGAGGGTGTTCAGTAAGATGCAGAAGACTCCGAGCGACAATGACCGAGCTCCGGATGGAGGCGCTGATCATGTGCGAAGCCCACCGCGAGACCTATATGCAGAGGTCTATAAATGGCGAGATTTGTCGCTCACGACAAAGCTAGGACAATTTCTGTCGCACGATGAAAACTCCCCGGTAAGGATTGTTTTTTCTTCTGTAGACTTTCCAGTTTTGTTTTCTCTCACATAGAATGGAACGCACATCCTAGTGTAACGAACAAGGTCCATTCTTTTGCTCGGCTCGGCCGGGTTCTGATCCTCCGACAAGGGCATAAACTTCCCCAAAGCCCACTATGTGTCGCTTCACTGACAAAAATATGTCGCCAACGCTCGCTACCAAGTTACCGAAAAAAATCGATCTCTGCCTATAGGTCTGACCTATACGGATGACATTATAATGTCATCCGTCAGCGAAGTCGTTGACTTCTTTGCGCGATCGGGAAGTCGCCAGTTAGATTATTTCAGACTACCGCTGCCTGGCTGGCTGCTGCAGGTTTCTGCCATAGATTGAATGGCAGTAATATGAGAAATGCAGCCTTCACCGTAGTAGGTATCGGCTACTTCGTCTGCGTGTGTCGTATCTATGATGCGCAAATTGCCTCGAGGTCCGGTAGCAGGGACATATTTTTCAAAGAACCTGGCAACAGAAGTTGATCATCCTATCCGTATGCGGTGCATAGATGGGTAGCTAAAGTTTCTTGAAATGCATATTGAATTTCACGCCATGATCGGGTCATCTGTATTATTGTTTTGAATGGCGGAACTCCGACTGGTTCGATCATGTTTGACGTCCTCGCCTTTAGCTCTTTTTTATCGGAGCGGAACAGATAACAACGACAAACATTTGTGCAGCGAAATGCGTATCCATTTTTCCGGTCGGACCAACCCCTCGGTTTACTATCCGAGATTCGGAGCTGGAAATTCTGAAGAAAACTGCCATTTATTTGATGCTCCAAGTCGGGTTTTAAATTTCTATGGTAGCTTCTTTCCACTAACATTTTTTTCCTTGACCGCACAAAACTGTTCAAATCTAAGATACTCTCGTTTTTTTGTGTGCAAGGGTCGTCGAACCCTGTAGCAAAAAGTAGTTGGCCCCGAAGACGAACGGTTGGACCCGTCCTTGCTCTTAAGGGCAAAGCCGGCTTCATTAAGCGCACATTTTTCATGTTGTTTTTCCCTTGCAGTCGGGAACGAAAACATAGGTACACCATTTTAGATATCCCAACAGGTCGAAAAGCTAAGAAAAAAATAGAAATCGTATGGTTGCAAAATAAAGTGGCCCAAATCCGTGGAGATTTTCGAAATTGGGGGTACCTAGGTAAGATTCGCTCAAACTGGTTGCCTCTCCGCCCCCCCCCCCCCCCCAAAAAAAACACGGCCTGTTGGATCCGCCTTTGATGCGCCGAACATATTAACAGGAAACGAATTGAATTTCTAAACATCACTATTTGGCTACTCAAAACGGGTCTTGTTTTCTGGAAGCTATTACATTGCAAATGTATGTTACCCTAACTTAATTTCAGGGCTTTGGCAACCCTGATAGATCGCCACTCTAAATCACGATATATCATCATCATCACCTTTAAATTTCCTTCAAATCCCTCACGTATGTGTTTAAGCTATATGACTACACGTGAACTGAATCAGGGGCGTAGGCCACGGAAGCCATGCCCGCCCCTGCCCCCTCCCTCTGAGCGATCCAGTTTACACTAGAACTAGATACAATGGGATTCCGTCAAACTTTAAATGTGTATGGGTGTTGCATGGAAAGAATCGAGTTTGAAATATCTCCGACTGCACCCTCCCCCCCCCCCCCCCCCCCTCCTCCGTCCTCGGCAGGTGAAAATGTATTGTGGCCCTTCCGAGCAAAATCCTGGCTACGTGCCTGAATTGAATTGATCGAAGTCTGCCCCCCCCCCCCCATGTCAAAATCAAATCCGCCGCCACTGAGCTCAATACTCCAAAATATCAAATCATCACTAACATCTATTTTCTACATCGACCTATTTTCACCACGTTTGTGCTTTTGGGTATCAGAACCAGTATTCATTTATATTTTTACTCGAATGCTAATGTGATTTGTATCTGTATGCTAATCACCTGAATGTAAATCCTCAGCGTGGTTTGCACAGTCCTTTGCGCGCGTTTCGAGCCCACACTAACCAAAGACACGCCCGAATGTTGTGCGAAGTGGGCTGGAACCTCCTCGTAGTGGGCTGGAACCTCCTCGTAGTGGGCTGGAACCTCCTCGTAGTGGGCTGGAACCTCCTTATTGGCATTGATGACGCGATATCACCTCTGACGATGTTCAGGCGACGCACGGTACCTCACACGATACCTCACACGGTACCTCACACGGTACATCACACGGTACCTCACACGGTACCTCACACGGTACCTCACACGGTACCTCACACGGTACCTCACACGGTACCTCACACGGTACCTCACACGGTACATCACACGGTACCTCACACGGTACATCACACGGTACCTCACACGGTACCTCACACGGTACCTCACACGGTACCTCACACGGTACATCACACGGTACCTCACACGGTACATCACACGGTACCTCACACGGTACATCACACGGTACCTCACACGGTACCTCACACGGTACCTCACACGGTACCTCACACGGTACCTCACACGGTACATCACACGGTACATCACACGGTACATCACACGGTACATCACACGGTACCTCACACGGTACCTCACACGGTACATCACACGGTACATCACACGGTACCTCACACGGTACCTCACACGGTACATCACACGGTACCTCACACGGTACATCACACGGTACCTCACACGGTACCTCACACGGTACCTCACACGGTACCTCACACGGTACCTCACACGGTACCTCACACGGTACCTCACACGGTACATCACACGGTACCTCACACGGTACCTCACACGGTACCTCACACGGTACATCACACGGTACCTCACACGGTACATCACACGGTACATCACACGGTACCTCACACGGTACCTCACACGGTACCCCACACGGTACATCACACGGTACATCACACGGTACCTCACACGGTACCTCACACGGTACCTCACACGGTACCTCACACGGTACCTCACACGGTACCTCACACAGTACCTCACACGGTACCTCACACGGTACCTCACACGGTACCTCACACGGTACCCCACACGGTACCTCACACGGTACCTCACACGGTACCTCACACGGTACATCACACGGTACCTCACACGGTACCTCACACGGTACCCCACACGGTACCCCACACGGTACATCACACGGTACATCACACGGTACCTCACACGGTAGCACGGGCTCGTTGATCGTTCCCTTTCTCACAATGTGTACTTATGAGTTTCACCCATAGCATGTAGGCAGTGGCGTTCACAGGATTCACTCCAGGAGGGGGCAATTTTTGATCAGGGGAGCCAGGGGTGTAGCTTCTCCAGACAAGTTGGGGGGGGGGGGGACTGAACTGGGAAAAATCTCTAAGTATCATCCAAATCTACAAAAATACAGGTTTCTCCCCGGATTTGACCCAATTTCTCGTCCAAGTTGGGGGTCTGAAGCCAAGTTGGGGGAGGGGGAGGGGGGGGGGGGGGTGAAGCCCCCTCAACTGAATAGGAAACTACACTCCTGAGGGGGGGGGGCATAATGTACCCCACCAAAAAAAAATCACCGGATTTTGCCCACTATATTTTTAGAGGGGCATATTTTCAACATTTTTGTCTTAAAAACATAAAAAACAAAAAAAAATTGTTCTCGAAATAGGGCCCCTATTTCCAAAGGGGCAGATACGCTGCGAGAGGAGCCAATGTCGAGAGATTGTCTGACCCCTCCACCCCCTCCCCCTCCCCTCCGCGACACCAGCCCCCACCTCCGACCTAATGAGGCGGCCAACCAGCTGGGTGCGCCACTCATTGTGTTGCGCGCCGCTATTGTCTGGACGCGTGGCGGCACTAATGACCAGATGTGAGTCGCCCTCAGCTGTGAGTCGCACAGTCGCCCTCTGAAGAGAGTGCGGGTATTGTCTCGACCGGAGATCAAACGCTCACCGAACGGCTGGCAGTTCAGAGTCGCGACCAGATGTTCACCGGGAATCTGCAGCAGAGTTCGCCATGGGCCATGGGCTTGGCCTGGGCTGGGCCAGGGCTGGCCCTCAACTTTAAGGAAATCACTGGGCTCCGGGCGGTCCTGGGCCTGATATTTTTTAAGTAATACGCGCGTCGCACAAGCTCAGGTCAGAGCTAAAAAAAATATTTTAACCAGCAGTTCACTTCACTTCCTTAGCAACACACAGGTGAGTGATATTGAGCTCACCATAATAAATATTGATTGTATAGTGTATCAATACTCAAATCAATGATAACAGTACTATCAGAGTAATATGCAATATTAGTTAGTACCAGCCCCTGTCAAATGTTTGACATTCCTAAGTGATGACGGTACTAAAGTCATGGTCCGTGGCCTTCAACACATGAACCAACGGGGAAATCGGTGTTTTGGGGATGGCCCCATGAAGATCCTACTGGGAAAATGTTGGCTTGCCTTGCCTTTATGGATATGAGGCGCGTTCCACTGAATGTAAGGCGCGCACCGATACATCCCTGAAGGCGCCCTCCCACATACCTCTAAAGGCGCCCTCCGATACACCTCTAAAAGCGACCTCCCACATACTTTCAAAGGCACCCTCCCACATACCTTCAAAGCGCCCTCCAAAATACTTCCAGAGGCGCCCTCCGATGCACATCTGAAGGCGCCCTTCTACATACCACCATAGGCGCCCACCGATGCACCTGTGGACTTCGAAAGCGTCCTCATACACATCTAAAGGCTCCATAGGCGCCCCCCGATACATCTCCGATGGCGCCCTCCCACATACTTTCAAAGGCGCCCTGGAATACACTTTCGGAGGCGTCCTAGGAAGCAATTGAATATTTCCCCATTGACTTATAATGGGAGGTCACGAAACTGACCCGACCTTAGGTCACCGATATACAAAATCCGAGATAAACGAATTGTGGGTACGATTACCCTTATGAAATCCTGTAGGCACCAAATCGATCGGTGAAAAACTGTGGCTGTGGTACCACCGCGCACTTTTTTGGAGGTGGGGTCACGTGACCGGGCCTGGTAACCTGACCTGAGATGACCCGTAGTCAATAATTTTACAATATGTGGGCAATTGATATTTAACAGCTGTGCCAAAAATGGCGGCGCTGCGCGTAGACATTTTTTTGCTATCCTCGAAAAACCTTAGGGGGGGGGGCGTCTAAACGCCCCACATCCGGCACGGCGCGGGAAATCCGGAGAGTCGATTCCCCCGGGGGCGGGCCGGGGTGCTAGTGCATTTCCAATGGAGGTCCACTGTCAGGACAGTGGATTTCACTGTCTTGGGACCCCACTCCTTTAACTCGAAATCTAAAAGAGACGCGGAAAATACGCAAAGACGCGGAAAATACGTTCAAAATCTCCCGACAAGCACATTCGAAGGTATTTTAGATGGTTTTTTTCCTCAAGTCAATATTGAGGTCACCAGAGGTCATCAAAGGTCATATTTTCAAGTTTTAGGACTTCGCTCCAGATACCCCCAGATGTCACAGGAACTATGATAGCTAGGGACAAACGAAAAACAAAACAATGGAAAGCTCTTGAAAAATGCAATCGCCAAGGTGTCCTCACATCTCAGGTCAAAAATTGCTCAGGTCAAAAATTGAGGCTTCAGAGCTCATCAAATGTCAAGAAGGCTTTATAAAAAGTTTTATCACGAATAGCTTTTTACCTACTAACGACAAGGAAATATTTTTGACGCTATCGTGCTTGTCTCGTCAAAATGCTTTGCCTCATTTTAGTGTTGACCAGGTCAGGTCAACTTACAAATGTGACCGCAGGTCAAGGTCAAGTGGTGGTAACTCATGTAGGTCATGTTGCATGTGGGAAGACGTGCTGCGACGAGGTAAACACATTGGTGTCGGTTTCACTTCTCTATCGTCATTATGTCGAGAGTTATTGACATTAAACTGTTGGTAACCTCGGATGACCTCGGCTGACCCTGTAGGGGTCACTGAACAAAAAATAAAACATAGGTCATCAATAATGTTCTATAATAACATGATCAAGAATGAATTAGACTGCTATCTTGCGTCTCCTTAGAATAGGAAGCATTTTAATATTTCCCCTTATACTTATAATGGGGAGGTCACGAAATTAAACCGACCTAAGGTCGCTGATATTAAACATTCAAGATAAACAAATTGTAGATATATGTGACCTTATGAAATCCTGTAAATGTAAAACCGATAATCCCAAATTTGTGACTAGTACGACCACAAGTTTTTTTTTGGGAGGTGGGGTCACGTGACCTAATCTGGTGGCCTTACCTAAGATGACCCGATTTTTGTTTACATAATGTGGAGAATTGATGCACAAACAGCTGTGCCAAAAATGGCGGCGCTGCGCTTCGCCGTTTTCCCGCTATCCGCGAAAAACCTGAGGAGGTATCTAACCCCCCCCCCCCGGCACGGCGCTGGTTAAAATATAGGGATGATGTGAGCATGCAACCAGCCTTGTCAATGATTCATATTTGTCATGAGTCGATTCACAGTGATTCACGGACCATAATGAATGATTCAATCATGATTCAATCACTCAACATTACCATAATGAATGATTCAATCATGATTCAATCACTCAACATTACCATAATGAATGATTCAATCATGATTCAATCACTCAACATTACCATAATGAATGATTCAATCTTGATTCCATCACTCAACATTAAAGGGAAATGTCGATTCCTTAGTCTAACTCCTTTGATTTTGAATGTGCGACTCTAATATTTTATGAGCATGATAGGGAGGTCATGCTCTACCAGTGTGCTAATTTTCAAGCAAATCGGAATAGTCCGCTATTTGACCTTAAACCTATCTGACCTGCTCTAACTCCTTTGATTTTGAATGTGCGACTCTAAGATTTTACCAGAATGATCACTAGGTTGTGATCTATCTGTACCAATTTTGAAGCCAATCCAAATAGTCCGCGAATGTATTTCCGAATGTGAATGTGAATGTGAGCCAATTGGACACGCGTGTTGTTTATTTTGATTATAAAATGATATTTATAATATTTATTATAATTGTAAATTCCAAGTTCCAAAAGCATTAATGACTTTACGTTTCACTTTTTTAAGCGAATAGAACATATATTTTGATTTTGCATTAGGTATTATTTTGTATAAAGCATGATGTGGAATAAAGCGGCACCGATGCGACAGTGATATTTGGGACATGCGGAGGTCATGCAAATGTTTGTTTATGATTTAGTTTTTGATATGGTATAGCCTACAAATTAGGAAAAGGTGGGTACCTTTTGATAATTTTTCGTGTGAAAAAGGTGTGCGTGTACTGTGTGGTTTATTAACCAAAGTATGAGTTAGTTACTTTTTCTAAGTATTTAGGTGCCTACCCCTAACCCTACCAGTACCAAGGTATGTACCTAGTTAGGGCTGATAGAACAGTGGCTTTGTGCCCACTGGAGTTGGACACAAAGCCTCGCTTTCTTTACGCATAGATGAATTACAGGCTAGCTCAGGACACAGAGCTCATATAATTGGCTATTAAGTGCCTGGTTTGTCCACAGGGCACAGATGAATGCTGGGCCGCTGGCATATTTTGTGGACAGTTTATGCTGTTCGACCAAAAAAGAATGATTCTTTGAGCAATGAATGATTCAATCAGCCTATTTTATCTGTATGAATGATTCAATCAGTGACTCACATGGGGTGACTCACTCAGACTCAGGTTTGCGCATGAGGTGAATCGATTCATGAGTCATTCATTTGAAATAAGAATGATTCAATCAAAAGTAGTCGATTCACATTGAATCATTGACAAGTCTGCATGCAACCAGGTGTTAGGGTTTCCATGAGAAGTAAAAAAATGCCCCCAACTGTGCTGTGGCCATTTTTGTATGTGCCACTTTTGGTCGGGGCCACTCAAAGCACTTTTACCACCCCTGGGTGTGTCGGAGGTCGCCTTTGGAGCTATGTGGGATGGTGCCTTTAGAGGTGCATCGGAGGGCGCCTTTGGAGGTATGTGGGAGAGCGCACTCGGAAATGTATCGGAGGGGGCCTTCGGGAGAATGTGGGAGGGTGCCTTCGGAGGTGTATCGGAGGGTGCCTTTGGAGGCAATGGCGTCGCCATAAAACTTTGAGTGTGGGGGGGGGGGGGGGGGTGTAGCCAAAGGTTCGAGAGCCATCCCCAGGGGCGTATTTGGGGGAGGTCAGGTGCCACCCTCAGCCCAGGTACCGCCCTCAGACCAGGTGTCGCCCTCAGGTCAGGTTCCGCCCTCAGACTAGATGCTGCCTTCAGGCCAGGTACCGCCTTCAACCCAGGTGCCGCCCTCAGGCCAGGTTCCGCAATCAGGCCAGGTGCCACCCTCAGAACAGATACCGCCTTCAGACTAGATGTCACCCTCAGACCAGGTATCGGCGCTGTCGCCCTTAGACTAGATGTCACCATCCGGCCATGTGCCGCCCTCAGGCCCAATAGGGCGGTGGAGACAGGGCTGATTTGGAGAAGCCTGTGTGCGGGGCAGGGCGGAGTTCCGCATGCCTGGGACTTCGGCAGACCGGGGATAGGGCAGGTTTGATTTTGTGAAGCCGGGGAACGAGGTGGGTGTATTTTGGCTGGCCCGAGTGCCAAATTGGCTGTTTGCCATCCACTTCTTGAACTGAGGTATTGTGCTTTATCGCGATCATTTCTCAGTTTTGCTCCATCCCATTCATGAATGGAAAAGACTCTTTATTGCCATAATTTTTATTTTGGTGTGTCTTTTAATTTGTTTTTTTCTTCTCACAAATCCTGGTCAATTCCACGAATTCAAGTGGAAAGAACAGTTAATTTAAGTTATCGATTTATTGTATATTTGTTTTTCCTTAACCCGCCATTGACTGGGGGGGGGGGGCGTTTAACGCCCCCCCCCCCGTGATTAATTTTCGCAATAGCTGACAATCTAATAACGCTATCAACGTGAAACTTCGGATACATTCTTATAATTCATTGTTACGTCTTGTGTGCAAAACATGAAGAAATGTCGTCGAACATTTTTCGAGTTAAAGCGAATTTAGTGACGTCACTACACACGAGTTTTACACCAAAATCAGCTAAACTTTGCCAAGCCGTACATATACCACATTTACAGCAAAATGTATTCGATAAACGCCGCCAAAAGGTAGAAACTTGCAAGGGCTACAAACTAGCTAAAATGGAATAAAGTTATTTTTTTGCAGAGGCGCGCTCAGGAATGGAAGAATGGGGGTCATATTATTGCAAGGAAACTGAGAGGCATGGGCGTACAATGACATAACATGCTGCAGTTTTCGGATGAAGCACGCACCACAGGCTACTCTACGTAACGATTATAAGATAATAGGCGAGTCCAGGTAGGGTAAAAAGGGGGGTAAGCAATGTTAATTGAAGTTGTAAGTGAAATAGTCACTGTTGACTAGTTAGTATCATAATAGCGGATAATATACTTATCAAAAGGTCTTGCGCCGCCCCAGTTTGGATCCCGGATACGCCTATGATGAAGTACAACATGCAAAAAGGAACTATCTACGATCAGTAACATATTTATAGTGCTGGGTAGCAACTTGTCTGCGGTTAATATTTTTTCCCAATTTGACCTCCCTTTTCACTAACCTGGTACCGCCTATGGCAACACATATTATGTATAACTGTTTTGTCTAATGTCACAATTACATACCATTTCATTTATCAAAAAAACATCATCAAAAAATGTTTTTATTACGCATTTACTTAACCCCCATATTGAGTGACCTGCATACGCCTATGATTTTTGAATTTTCAAACCTCACCATCATATATCAATTTCCAATTCAATTTCTATCGATTCCTAATAGTTGTGTTAAAATCGGTCGATAAACATGAAAGCTATCTGGGATGAAAAATACCACTAAAATTTGTAGTTTTTGCCCCCCTGTTGCCCCCCTATCCAAAATTTAGATTGTTTTATTATTTAGAAATGTAGATCGTGTTGAGGGGAACCAAACACCGTCTATTTTTTTTTTAATCAGACGGATAGATCTAGAGATCTCCGGGGGGCGGAATCCCCCCCCCCCCTTGTTACAAATAAGGGTAGCCAGGAGCCTGTTACAAATAGGGTTAACGAGCCGTCCAAATACGTATTCGTTGTGCACCGATCGAATGTGTTCAAACTTATATCAAATATTGGTGTCTGAGTATATTCGAAACCTTAAAGCATTTTTCGCCGAGGTCAATCGCTTGACCTCGGGAGGTCATAGAGTGCCTGCGAGGTCAAGTCCCGGGTACCGCATAGTTTTTTTCCTAAACGACCTACCGAAGTTCTTTCAACGGCTAAATATTCCCACCAGCCTATAGTTGGTGCACAAAGAGCGACATAATCTCTTCAGGTCATCGTTTGACCTCAGGTCATGGCATAAGTTAACGATATGGCACACGACAGAATGGTGCGGTACCGCATAAGTTTTCCCCAAAATCACTCAGAGAACCCATTCCACCACCCTCGCCTTCCCTTTAACACACCGAAGGTGGACAACTCAAGACTTGGCCCCTCCGGGTCACCGTTTTACCTCAAGTCACCTGGAAAGGCGCTAATATCCATTTAACGAGCCGTCCGAATACGTATTCGTTGTTTACCGATCAATTGTATTCAAACTTATACCAAATTTTGGTGTCTATAAGTATATTCGAAACCTAAAAGCATTTATCGCTAGGGCTTCTCGCTTGACCTTTAAAGGTCATAGAGTTCCTACGAAGTCAAATCTCGGGTACCGCATAACTTTGTTCCTTAAGTACTTTTCGAGGTTTCTTCGAACGGCTAAAATCTAAATATTCCCACCAGCCTATAGGTGGTGCACAAAGAGCGACCTAACCCCTTCAGATCATCGTTTGACGTCAGGTCACGGCATAAGTTAACGTTATGGCACACGGCAGAATGGCGCGGTACCGCATACGTTTTTACCCAAATCACTTTGAAAATCCATTTCAACACCATCGCCTTCTCTTTAACCCACCGAAGGTGCACAAATCAAGACTTGAACCCACCGGGTCACCGTTTTACCTTAGGTCACCTGGAAAGGCGCCCATTTAACGAGCTGTCCAAATATGTATTCGTTGTTTACCGAATGAATGTGTTCAAACTTATATTAAACGTTGATATATATGATTATATGCAAAACCTAAAAGCATTTCTCGCTAAGGTCAATCTCTTGACCTCGGGAGGTCATAGAGTGCCTGCGAGGTCAAGTCTTGGGTATCGTATAACATTTTTCCTAAACGACTTAGAGGAATCAGCCCAATAGCTTAATTTTCACCAAAACACAAAAATGGTGCACAAAGAGCGACCTAATCCCTTCAGGTCATCGTTTGACCTCAGGTCATGGCATAAGTTAACGTTATGGCACGCGGAAGAAGGGCGCGGTACCACATAAGTTTTCCCCAAAATCACTCAGAGAACCCATTCCACCACCATCGCCTTCCCTTTAACCCACCGAAGGTGTACAATTCAAAACTTGACCCTACCGGGTCACCGTTTGCCCCCAGGTCACCTGGAAAGGCGCTAATAAATATTAAATGGATAAAAGCGACTTTCCAGGTGACCTGAGGTCAAACGGTGACCCGGTAGGGTCAAGTCTTGAGTTGTGCACCTTTTGTGGGTTTAGGGGAAGGCGATGGTGGTGGAATGGGTTCTCTAAGTGATTTTGGGGAAAAAGTATGCGGTACCGCGCCATTCTGCCGTGTGTCATAACGTTAACGTGTAGCGAGATACATTTTAAATTGTCCAAAAGAAACAGAGGGAAAAAGAAGAAAGTATATGATCTGTTCTCGATCTGCCTTCGTTCCCCAGACGCACTGTTCACAATGGAGTGTATTCCGGCACTGCCGGCCAGCAACTGTCCCCGCCACACAGTGAGCACAGCCGAGGTCGCGGGCTCATGCCCCGCGGCCGCCTGACCTAAGCAGAGCGGCGGAGCGGAACAGCGCTCCGCCACTCTGGGACAGCGCGGCGGCCGCGCGGGGGAATACAACAGAAGATTCCCTTACAAACAGAATACAACAGGAATACAACAGAAGATATCACAACACTCCTCCCCCTTTTGAACGTTTTTCGGCCAGTCTCGCAGAGCGTCTCACCATCTGTCTCTCTTCTGTCATCTCATCTGTCACGGTATCATCTGTCATCTCATCTGTCACGGGCGGCGGAGCTGCCGCCGGCACGTCCGGTGACGCGTGCCTGCGGAACTGCCGCCGGTACACGTCTGCCACCGGAGCCTGCGCCGAGCCGTCCGCCAGCAGGTGGTCTACGTGGGCGAGACGAACGCGCCCGTCTGGGAGACGCACGCCGTACGTCAGAGGACCTCCCCGGGACGTGATGACTGCGTGCTGCCACTTTTCCGTCGCCGTCGGACGCAGGTCCCGAACCAGGACAGGCTGGCCTGTAACAAATGAACGTGAGACCGTTGTGCTGACTTCTTTGTGCATGCGTGTTTGTACATTTGGCTTGATGAGAGAGAGTTTGGTGCGCGGCAGTCTTCCGAGAAGTAACTCAGCTGGCGCCCTGCCAGTTGTGACACACGGAGTCGTTCTATACTTTGCCAGGAACTGTGCCACTGCTGTCGTTTTGGACCCTGTATATTTCTTGAGGAAAGCTTTAAAAGTACGTACCAGGGACTCCGCCTGTCCGTTGGATGCTGGGTGGTACGGTGGGGTCAACCTGTGATGAATCGCACGTGACGCTAGGTAGCGCTGAAACTCCTGGGAGGTAAACGGCGGCCCATTGTCAGAGACAAGCGACACTGGAAAGCCATGCGTTGCAAAAATGTCAGTCAGAACTTCAATGGTTTTAGCAGCGGTAGTGTTGGCCATGTACCGTACTTCCGGCCATTTTGAGTATGCATCAACAAGGAGAAGGTACTTTTTCTCTTCGAACGTGGCAAAATCAATATGTACTCTGTCCCATGGCTGAACCGGATACTTCCACAGATGTACAGTCTCTGGTTTGGGCATACTGGCATTCTCAACACATGACGTGCAGGTTTTGCACACCCTTTCAATATCCTCATCTAACTTTGGCCACCATAGGAACATCCTAGCCAGCGACTTCATTTTGTACATTCCCACATGACCTTCGTGAAGTTCACGCAGCAAATGAGCACGATATTTGTCAGGTATGACTACCTTTTCTCCGAGCTGCAGACATCCGTCGATCACCGTCAGCCGATCTCTCCGCTGCAGGTACGGCTTCAGCTGACTGTTGTCCACGTGACCTGGCCAGGCGCCTGTCCGTGCCCAGCCCAGCACGACACTCAGCACAGGGTCCCTGGAGGTTGTAGATGCTACCTGTGATGCAGTGACAGGCAACACGTCATCAACAGCAGAGCAGCCCTCCTCTACATCATCCAGCATGTGCACAGCTCGATCGGATGTATCAGGTCCCGGTAGCCGACTGAGAGCGTCTGCTGTGACGTTCTGAGTACCCCGCAGATATTCAATATCATACCGGTACATACTCAGAATCAGCGCCCATCGCTGAAGACGGGCTGCGGCTACTGACGGAATCTGTGTGTGAGGCCCGAACACATGACACAGAGGCTTGTGATCGGTGACTAACGTGAAGGCGCGGCCACACAGGTACTGATGCCAGCGTTTGACGGCAAATACAATCGCCAGTGCCTCCCTCTCTACCTGTGCATATTTCTTCTCCGCCTCTGTCAACGTCCGTGATGCGAACGCGATCGGACGCTCTCCCGACTCTTCCACGTGAACCATGCATGCTCCCAGGCCAAAAGACGAGGCATCACAGTACACTTTCAGTGGCTTATCCAAATCATAATGAGCCAAACATACAGCATTTGCGAGCATGGACTTCACTTTGGTGAACGCGCGCTGACATTGTGATGACCAGTTCCATGGCGCGTCGCTTTTTGTTAGGTCATACAGCGGTCTGAGGACGGTCGACAGATGCGGAAGGAACTTCGCGTTGTACGTGATCATTCCGAGGAACGTGAGAAGCTGCTTGGCGTTCTGCGGTGCTGGCATGGCTAGCACGTCGCTTACCTTCTTCTCACTTGGCCGAACGCCGTCGGTGCCGAGCGTATACCCCAGGAACTCCACCGACTTCTGGAAGAAACGACACTTCTCCTTCCGCAGCCGAACTCCGTACTGCTGCAGGCGGGCGAGCAGTCCTTCGAGATTGGCGACATGCTCCTGGCGAGAAGACCCAGTCACCAATATGTCATCCAAATAGCAGCCGACACCCTTCAGTCCCTGCAGAATGTGATCCATGGTTCTTTGCCAAATATTTGGGGAAATGTTCAAGCCGAACGGCAGCCTCCTGTGACGCATCAGACCTCTGGGTGTATTGACAGTGAGCAGCTCCTGGCTTTTTTCTGAGACTTTAAGCTGCTTGTAGGCATTTGCCAGATCCAATTTGGTGTACCACTCCCCCCTGGCGAGTGAGCTGAATATTTCCTCAGTGGTCGGCAAGGGATACGACTGCTGCTTCACGTATCTGTTGACTGTGACTTTGAAATCAGCACATATCCTCACATTTCCCCCCGGCTTCTTGACAATCACCAGTGGCGCTGCCCAGTCACTTTTCTGCACCGGATAGATCTCACCTTCTTCCAGCTGTCTCTCCAGCTCTTGATTTACCTTCTCTCTGAGCGGAAAAGGCACCGGCCGACTGCGGAAGAAACGCGGCTTTGCGTTGTCGTCCAACTCGATGTCCGCTTCGATGCCTCTGATCTCCCCCAGCTCCTCGGAGAACACCTCCTCATACTTCTCCTGCAATTGGGAAGCTGTCACGGACACGGCATGCACATTGCTTCCCTGGAACACCCTGTTCCAGTCTAACTTCACCTGACACAGCCAGTCTCTACCGAGCAGGGGATACTTGTTGCGCACATTCACAACGAGAGCAGCTCCAGAGAACGTTTGACCCTCATACTCAACATGGGCATTCATTTCACCACTAACTTTTAACAGAGTTCCGTCATACTGTGACAACTTCTTTGTAGTAGGCTGCAGAGAGTCACGTCTAAACAGCTTATCAAACACATGCTCTGGAATCGTCGTGATCTCTGCTCCAGTATCAATCTCCATCTCGAGCGGTTGACCATTAACCATCAATGTTGTGATCAACTTACCGCACCGAGGCTGATGAGCGTGCAGGACGGAGTACTCATCTCCCGAATCCTCTTCCGGCTCACCCGTCTGGTTGACCTGTCGCCCATCGGATCTTCCAGCCGCCTGCCTCCCGTGGTCGTCCTCTGCCCGGCGCCACCGGTCCGCCGGCCGCCCCGGCCGCCCACCGGACCCCCGACCCGGCAGGCCAGCGCGCCGGCCGCCGCCGCCACCGGCCGAGCCGCCCCGGCCCACCGCCGGCCGGCCGCCAGGCGGCGCTCCACCGGGCGGCGCTCCACCGGGCGGCGCAGCACCAGCCTCCGGGTTCCTGCAGACGGCTGCCAAATGACCACGCAGCCCACATGAGAAACACACCACCTTCCCAAAGCGACAGCGGTTTGCCAGATGACCCTGACTCCCACACCGGAAGCATGCCCTGCCCTGAAATCCGGCGGACACAAACTCCACCTGATGAGGGAGAGGTTCCCCCGCCGCCGTGGGATGTGCCGGATGAATCGCAGCAGACTCTCTCGCGACCGCTTCATACGCCCTGGCGTGTTGAACGGCTTCCTGCAGCAACAGTGAAGACATGCACAACAACTCCTTCTGACACTTGATGTCGCAAAGTCCACACACAAATTGGTCACGTAGTGCCGTATCCAGATATGATCCAAAATCGCAATGGACAGCAAGCTTTCTGAGAGAAGCCACATACTCAGCCACAGATTCGCCGTTACTTTGCTTCCGCTGAAAAAATCTGTAACGTTCTGCGATCTCGATCTTGGCTGGACTGAAATGAACCTTCAATGCAGTTTTGATTTCCTCAAACGTCGCAGACTCCAGAGACTGGGGGCTGATCAAAGCTTTGACTTTTTCAAAAGTGGCTTGTCCAATGGATGTCAAAAATATGGCTTTCTTCTTACTCTCTGACCGGACCTCATTTGCGACACAATAGAACTCAAACCTTTCCAAATAATCAGTGAGGACCTCAGACGTTGCATCAAATGGTTCCAATTTGCCATGAGCAGGCATACTTTACCAGCTTTCAGAGTTCTTCTGTCCTCGTCGCCACTGATCTGTTCTCGATCTGCCTTCGTTCCCCAGACGCACTGTTCACAATGGAGTGTATTCCGGCACTGCCGGCCAGCAACTGTCCCCGCCACACAGTGAGCACAGCCGAGGTCGCGGGCTCATGCCCCGCGGCCGCCTGACCTAAGCAGAGCGGCGGAGCGGAACAGCGCTCCGCCACTCTGGGACAGCGCGGCGGCCGCGCGGGGGAATACAACAGAAGATTCCCTTACAAACAGAATACAACAGGAATACAACAGAAGATATCACAACAGTATAGAGATAAGCAGAAGAATAGAAACATTCTAAAAAGCAAAAGCTATGTGTAATTTTAAAATTGAACATGGAAGGAACGGCGGCCGTGTGCACACCAAACACTTCAACAGTGGAGACGCCGGCTGAAGCCCCCCACGCAGGCAACAAATCCCTCGTTCCGACCTGTGTACCGCCAGGGTGTCGCTATTAAGGCACCAGGCCCATTAAAGGACACCATAACAGCAGCTGCGCGGCGTCATTAAGCGTGAGCGCCGACCAGCGGCCCGGGTCACGTACGGCGCTCGGCAGAAGCCTCTGCGCAGGATCCTGACCCAGATCACGGCAGCAAGCTCCGCCTCTGGGCCGCTGTAGACAGCAGTTCCGGCCGCCGCAGGCATCCACAGGCCGTTGCAGCCGGGTGAGAAGGACCAATGACAGGACAGCAAAAGGGAATCGAAAATTAAAACCGAGTGGAGAAAAAATCACGGCAGCAAGGCGCCAATCTGGCAACTGACCTGATTTTTCAAGCAAAAAGTTGATAAAAGGGCCTGCAAGAGGGGTGAAGGGGCGGCAGATCGAACAGCAGAGCAGCAAGGACGGGACCGATCTTCAAATTGCCGATAGTGCGCCCAGGCCTCCAAACAGTCCAAGTAAGTTTCAGAGGAACAGAGTTCGGCAGTGAGCAGGGACGGAAGCAGGCTGGGGCCGCGGCTCCTCGCCGCGAGCCTTAGTCTCAGAGAAGCCGCGTCAAGGACCATCACAAGTCAGCCTTCAAGATTTGCTGTTGTTTATTCTATAAATTTCATACTGGAGAAAGTAGCCGCATTTCACATCAAGTAAGGTCGGAAAGTCTGTACAATCCTTATACCCTCCTTATAATCCATGGTCAGTTAATTTGTTGTGCATCTGAACACCATACAAATTTAATTTGCACAGTGTTTCGGCCGTTTTTTCTTCTTCTTCGTCGTTTTGTTCTTCTCTCATTGAACTCTCCTGCTATTTGGGCATTTGTTTGGTCATGTAGTCACGATATTCTTAATTATGCCTACGCGAGTATGTGTATGGTTGAAAAATTATCATATATTGATTGCCTGACTAGTTATAACTTCTAACGTAAATCAAAACTCTGATATGGTTTGGACGTTTATGTTTGCGTCTTTTATAACTCTCGTGCCTTAAATGCAACCGATTATGGAGCTTGTGCCAATGCTGGTGGTGGTCGCCGATGGGATTTATTTGACTGGTTGACTGTTCGAACTGATATGACTGATGTGACTGGCTGAATTTTGTTGACTCTATTCGAACTGCTGCCTATAAAACGAATGATATTGTATTCACGAGACAATTAACTTGAACTATCGGTGCACAATTTTCTGTAAATATAGCCTTGTGTGAATTACCTAGTACTCTAATTCGGAATGTGACTGAAAGATGGATTGAGGAAGGAATATCAATGAGATGGAGAGCTAGCTTGAGGGGAAGTCACGTAATATAATTAGTAATGTTAACGTAAAAATATGTATGTAGGGACAAGCGATGATGTGACTTCAATGCTTCCAAGGCAGGGTAATGCAATTTTTGCGGCTAGATGTGATGAAATACTCAATTCAAGGTTCCGAGGTTTAATGTTTATTTTGGTGAACAATGTTTACTGATATATTGAAGGCCAACTGTTTCTGGTAAAACCCGAGTGATGTGATAATTATGTGAAATACCCGTACTTAAAATTTTCAGGAATGGCTAACCCGATTGCCAGCAGACAGGGTGACCGATATTTTTTCTTAACCTTGCCATTCAACTATCCGGTTCGGTTGATTATTTGGTCTGATTGGTGACATTTTCAAATCCGGTCAAATTAACTTCACTGTGGTTAATTTGCAATTTAATCTGTAAGCCTTTTTACGCAATCTTTGATGTCAGGATCGGTTGATGACAGGGTCATCATTTCAACGTTTCGGCATATACAAACAGATCATTTAGGGATTGTGTCGTGAGGATTTTGA
The DNA here is from genome assembly GCA_036785665.1 of Chirona hameri. Lineage (NCBI taxonomy): Eukaryota > Metazoa > Arthropoda > Thecostraca > Balanomorpha > Balanidae > Chirona > Chirona hameri. The sequence goes on from JAXIVJ010001796.1 coordinate 100,550, forward strand.
TAAACAGGTCTTATTTACGAATTGTCGAGTATGTGCTAATATTGTTTCCACACAGCCCTAAGCCGCCGATAATTGCAAGACTTTTAATTTAATTTTGTTAAGCAACGTTATTTTCATTAAGTTCAAAGCTGACTGAGTAAAGTAAATATTTCCCAAGGAAAAGGAAAGTGGGGAAGGCTGTGTTGGAATGTTTACGATTCTCGCAGTTAACTGTCTCCTTAAGAAGCGCGAAATTATGGGATGGTTGTTTGCTCTATGGAAAGATATGGCGGTATGATACAAATCACGGTCATGTACAATTTCGTCCCTGTTCATCTCGCTGTTAAAAATTAACGCCAGAATAAAATCGCTGTCATGAAAAATTCGCACAAGTGTCCACACGGCCAGCGTCACCGATCACCGCTACCGGCCGCTGGGACACTGACCCCACGCGCCCGATCCCAAAACACATGACGTCATGAACCCCCTCCCCTGGACGAGAGGGTCCGGCCAGACGGTCAGACGCTAGCCTAACGAGGGGAAAACCCGTGGATTTCGCTCAGGTGGGACAGTTGTTGTACATACAGAAAAGTACTGAGCACCAAGTACCAGGTGTCCGTACCGAGTACCGAGTGCCGAGTACCCAGTACCGAGTATCGAGTACCGAGTACCCAGTACCGAGTACCGAGTACCGTGTACCAAGTACCGAGTACCGAGTACCGAGTACCGAGTACCGAGTACTGAGTACCGAGTACCGAGTACCGAGTACCGAGTACCGAGTACCGAGTACCGAGTACCGAGTACCGTGTACCGAGTACCGAGTACCGAGTAACGTGTACCGATTACCGAGTACATAGTACCGTGTACCGAGTACCAAGTACCGAGTACCGAGTACCCAGTACAGAGTACCGAGTACCGTGTACCAAGTACCGAGTACCGAGTACCAAGTGCCGAGTACTGAGTACTGAGTACTGAGTACTGAGTATCGAGTACCGAGTACTGAGTACCGATTACCAATTACAGAAACACGACCCGTGGTACACTATAGTCACAAAATACACTACACAATGCACACTACACAATACACTACACAATATACACTACACAATATACACTACACAATATACCCTACACAATATACACTACACAATATACACTACACAATATACACTACACAATATACACTACACAATATACACTACACAATATACACTACACAGCATAAACTACACACACTCCACAAATACACTACAAATGGTATCACGCCGGCGAGGCTTCTTCACGCTAACAGTTATAAGATAAATACATATATACATACATACATACATACATACATACATACATACATACATACATACATACATACATACATACATACATACATACATACATACATACATACATACATACATACATACATACATACATACATACATACATACATACATACATACATACATACATACATACATACATACATACATACATACATACATACATACATACATACATACATACATACATACATACATACATACATACATACATACATACATACAAACATACAGGCAAACAGGCATACAGGCATTCAGGCATACAGGCATACAGGCATACAAGCATACAAGCACACAGGCACACAGGCACACAGGCACACAGGCACACAGGCACACAGGCACACAGGCACACAGGCATACAGGCATACAGGCATGCAGGCATACAGGCATACAGGCATACAGGCGTACAGGCGTACAGGCGTACAGGCGTACAGGCGTACAGGCGTACAGGCGTACAGGCGTACAGGCGTACAGGCGTACAGGCGTACAGGCATACAGGCATACAGGCATACAGGCATACAGGCATACAGGCATACAGGCATACAGGCATACAGGCATACATACACATACTTGGAATCATGCATGCATACTGTACGTACACTACATACAAACGTGCAGACGCACGCCCAGAGACAACCGTGCGCGTGGAGCCGGGGCAAATAGGATACAACGCACGAGGGAGGTATGACGATAACAGCATGGTGTAAACTGACAGTGGGAAATAATAGACAAGATTGTGAGGAGGCCTAGACAATACGTAGCCGCGCCCCTGTGCGTAATATGCCTGCCGACACGGTCTGCTGCACAACGGGTGATGGGGGAAAGGGGGTGGAGTTGAATGGGAATTCAACTAAGAGGAGACCCTTTTAACAAAAGATGGCAAAGGTCTCAGATGTATAGACCGGTTTCGGTGGGAATATTTAGTTCGGAAGGAGAAAGTTGTGTTTCCAGGAGAATGGGAGTTAGATGATGATGAGATTGTTTTGTTTTTTTGGGTCCATTCCGCGATGCCAAGAAGTGAGCTGGATCGCGCGCCATAAGTCGCGAAATACTGGCGGGCACTCGAAAGAGTCCGGTAACGCCAGGTTCTGGGAAACCAGGAGGGCCAGAATGGCCATCCGCCTCAGGTAAATGCCGTAGGAGGAGTCAGGGTGCTGAGGTGGTGACGTGTGCGGTCCGGAATGGCCATCCGCCCCAGATAAATGCCGTAGGAGGAGTCAGGGTGCTGGGGTGGCGACGTGTGAGGGCCAGAATGGCCATCCGCCTCAGGTAAATGCCGTAGGAGGAGTCAGGGTGCTGAGGTGGTGACGTGTGCGGGCCGGAATGGCCATCCGCCCCAGATAAATGCCGTAGGAGGAGTCAGGGTGCTGGGGTGGCGACGTGTGCGGGCCGGAATGGCCATCCGCCCCAGATAAATGCCGTAGGAGGAGTCAGGGTGCTGGGGTGGCGACGTGTGGGCCGGAATGGCCATCCACCTCAGATAAATGCCGTAGGAGGAGTCAGGGTGCTGAGGTGGCGTGGATTGGCGATTGGGGCACCACGGAAACCGCAGTAAGTCGTGGATCCCAGCAGCAGTGTGCGGCAGGAATGGACCCAGACAGAAAAGCATGTGTGAGGTTATTCATATTTTCATTTGGTGGATTTAATAGTTAGAGTGGAAAGTTATCCATAGTGAAGAGCTGAGTACATCGGAGACGAAATTCGCTCAGTGAACCAGCTGTTACCCTGGTGCGTTCCCTGTGTAACACTACGCACCACTGGTGGGGATAGGAAAAGAGGGAGGGGTCAGGAAGACGAACCTGACAGTTTACTGCAAAGTATGAAAGATATTGATGATTGAGTGAATGTCTGGGGAGAGTCTGAGTGAAAGGATGTATGAATGTGTTAGTTCCAGTGGGAGTTCGTCCTCAGCGTAGCGTTGCACTGGGTATGCAGAATATACATGGAACCAATCACAGAACTCACGGTGTGATAATCTGAGAGACAAGCCGTTGGTGAAATTATGTAAGGAGGAGCCAGAGGGCCATTGGTGCCGGCTCACGGACAAGGAAACCCGGACCTTATTCCACCGGACCAATTCCCGATTAACTCGCTAAATTTCACCACCCCCACCCTAATCGTGCAGCGACCTATGTGCTCGCCGATGATTGACCTGCCTCCAAAATAAAAATGTATGTACAGGTTGAGCTCGATTCTGCATTTTAACCACAAAATTTAGTATTATCTCGAAAACACGGGGATATAACATTCTGAAAATGCCATATTTCGACTCCTGATCTCAAGAAAACCCCGTGAACAAAATTTTAATAATGTTGCAAATTGTTGACAATTGTTGCAAGCAGTTCTAATTGTTGCAGATTAAGCCAGAGAGCCTCAAAATTTATGTAATTCCATTCAGCGGCCCAAAATTAACCAGAGAAAGAGTTTTCAAAAAATTTCAAAAAATGTTGCAATGCTACACAAAATGGCAGAACCATGCAGAAGCGAAAACCCGTTACAAACGTATGCCATGACCTGAGGTCAAACGATGACCTGAAGGCATAAGTTCGCTCTTTGTGCACCATCTATAGGCTGGTGGGAATATTTAGCCGTTGAACAAATTTCTTTAAGTCATTTAAGAAAAAAGTTATGCGGTACCCGAGACTTGACCTCGCAGGTACTCTATGATCTCCCGAGGTCAAGCGATTGATCTTAGCGATAAATGCATTTAGGTTTCGCGTATAGTCAAAGATACCAACATTTGATTTAAGTTGGAACACTTTCGATCGGTAAACAACGAATACCTATTCGGACGGCTCGTTAAATAGATATTAACGCCTTTCCAGGTGACCTGAAGTCAAACGGTGACCCGGTGGGATAAAGTCTTGAATTTTGCACCTTCGGTGGGTTAAAGGAAAGGTGATGGTGGTGGAATGGGTTCTCTAAGGGATTGTGGGAAAATCTTATGCGGTACCGCGCCAGTCTGCCGTTTGCCATACCGTTAACTTATGCCATGACCTGAGGCCAAACGATGACATGAAGGTCGCTCTTTGTGCACAATCTATAGGCAGTGGGAATATGTATCGTTGAAAAACTTCGGTAAGTACTTTATAAAAAAATGATGCGGTACCGGAGATTTGACCTCGCAGGCACTCTATGACCTCCCGAGGTCAAGCGACCTTAGCGAGAAATGCTTCTAGTTTTCGGATATTTTCATAGACACCAACATTTTATATAAGTTTGAACACATTAGATCGGTAAACAACGAATACGTATTTGGGCCACTCGTTAAATTGATATTAGCGCCTTTTCAGGTGACAAGAGGTCAAACGGTGACACGGTGGGATCAAGTATTGAATTGTGCACCTTCGGTGGGTTAAAGGGAAGGTGATGGTGGTGGAATGGGTTCTCTAAGTGATTTTGGGAAAAACTTATGTGGTACCGCGCCATTCTGCCATGTGCCATAACGTTAACCTATGACATGACCTGAGGTCAAACGATGATCTGAAGGGGTTAGGTCGCTCTTTGTGCACCATCTAAAGGCTGGTGGGAATATTTATCCGTTGAAAAAAACTTCGGTAAGTCATTTAGGAAACTAGTTATGCGGTACCCGAGACTTGACCTCGCAAGCACTCTATGACCTCCAGAGGTCAAGCGATTGACCTTTGCGAGAAATGCTTTTCAATTTCGCATATACTCATAGACACTAACATTTGATATAAGTTTGAACACATGCGATCGGCAATCAATGAATACGCATTTGGACGGCTCGTTAAATGGATATTAGTGCCTTTCCAGGTGACCTGAGGTCAAACAGTGACTAGGTGGGGTCAAGTCTTAAGTTGTTCACCTTCTGTGGGTTAACCCTATTTGTAAAAGGGGGGGGGGGCGGATTCCGCCCCCCGTCATGTTTTTCGCAGATATCTCCAGAACGGCTGGGAGCAGACCCATGAAATTTTGGGACTTTTCATATAATTGAATACCGCATTTGGAGTCAAAATTTTGAGTTCTTAACCTGAACAGAGGCGGTTCCAGGGCACAGTTTTGGGTGGGCTCGGAGGCGACATTTGGCGATAATACGGAAATGCGATCTTCACGGTTTCTTCCTAACTGCATAAAGTATAAAGGAGTTACATCGGTTTACGGTGATTGCAACAAGTGCAAATTAGTTGATGTTAATGAAATATCATAAAAATTGCATGGCAGAGGCGGTTTCAGGGGTTGAAAGGGGGGGGGGGGGTTCCAGGAAGTATTCAATGCTTGGCGGGAAGCCGATAGAGCGATGTAAGGGGCATTTATAGCTATCAAGATGTAAAAGATAGCTTCTGTTTCCATTATTTGTATAATTTATTACATATAGAGTTTCAGGGGCGTGTTCAGGCACATGCAAAGGGGGGTGACTGGCATGGAGATGACGATATGCCAGCGATAACGGCGCAATAGACGTTTAGCTTATAATGATATATGCACATATGAGGCCAGAAAAGGGAATAAAGTCATTTTTTTGCAGAGGCGCGCTCAGGAATGAAAGAAAGGGGGTCATATTATTGCAAGGAAACTAAGAGGCATGGGCGTACAATGACATAACATACTGCAGTTTTAGGATGAAATACGCACCACAGGCTACTCTACGAACGATTATAAGATAATAGGCGAGTCCAGGTAGGTTAAAAGGGGGGTAAGCAATGCCAATTGAAGTTGAAAGTAAAATAGTCACTGTTGACTAGTTAGTATCATAATAGCGGATAATATACTTATCAAAAGGTCTTGCGCCGCCCCAGTTTGGATCCTGGATACGCCTATGATGAAGTAAAACATGAAAAAAGGAACTATCTACGATCAGTAACATATTTATAGTGCTGGGTAGCAACTTGTCTGCGGTTAATATTTTTTCCCAATTTACCTCCCTCTTTCACTAACCTGGTATCGCCTATGGCAAAAAATATGATTTATAACTGTTTCGTCTAATGTCACAATCACATACCATTTCATTTATTAAAAAAAACATAAAAAATGGTTTTATTACGCATTTACTTTACCCCCATATTGAGTTACCTGCACACGCTTATGATTTTTGAATTTTCAAACGTCACCATCATATATCAATTTCCAATTAAATCTCTATCGATTCCCATTAGTTGTGTTAAAATCGGTCGATAAACATGAAATCTATGTTGGATCAAAAATACCACTAAAATTTGTAGTTTTTGCCCTCCTGTTGCCCCCCTATCAAAAATTTAGATATTTTTATTTTTTAGGAATGTAGATCGTGTTGAGGGGAACCAAACACCGTCTCATTTTCGAAAATCGGAAAAGTAGATCTCGAGATTTCCGGGGGGGCGGAATCCCCCCCCCCTCCCCCTGTTACAAATAGGGGTAGCCAGGAGCCTGTTACAAATAGGGTTAAAGGGAAGGCGATGGTGGTAGAATGGGTTCTCTAAGTGATTTTTGGGAAAACTTATGCGGTACCGGGCCATTCTGCCGTGTGCCATAACGTTAACTTATGCCGTGACCTGAGGTCAAACGATTACCTGAAGGGATTAGGTCGCTCTTTGTGCACCATCTATAGGCTGGTGGGTGGGAATATTTAACCGTTGAAAAACTTCGGTAAGTCGTTTAGGAACAAAGTTATGCGGTGTCCGAGATTTGACCTCGCAGGCACTCTATGACCTCCCGAGGTCAAGCGATTGATCCAGCGATAAATGCGTTTAGGTTTAGAATATAGTCATAGACACCAACATTTGATATAAGTATAAGTGTGTACACATTCGATCGGTAAACAACGAATACGTATTTCGACGGCTCGTTAAATGGGTATTAGCGCCTTTCCAGGAGACGTTAGGTCAAACTGTGACCCGGAGGGGTCAAGTCTTGAGTTGTGCACCTTTGGTTTGTTAAAGGAAAAGCGATGGCGGTGGAATGGGTTCTTTAAGTGATTTTTGGGAAAACTTATGCGGTACCGCGCCATTCTGCCGTGGGCCATAACGTTAACTTATGCCGTGGCCCAAGGTCAAACGATGACCTGAAGTCTTTTGTACAAGGGTCGCTCTTTGTGCACCATCTATGTTGTTTTGTGAATATTAAGCTATTGGGCTGATTTATCTACGTCGTTTAAGAAAAAGTTATGCGGTACCGCGTTGTCGCTATTGTCTAAAATGCCTCATTGAAAAATTTGTGGACGTGACCTGAGGTCAAACGGTGACATTTTCAGATAAATGTTTTGCTGTGCAAAATCTATGTGATAATGCAAAGAAATGTGCACTGGGATGACTCGACCGCTTCAATTATTGTAGGAGTTATGCGGTACCGCAATTTTTTGCCAAAGCCGTATTTTCCACGTGTTTGTGTGACCTAAGGTCACACGGTAGCAGAATAAGGTTATCTGCTGTGCTGTGCATAAACTATGGTCACTTGCGGATGGTTCTGTGCGCAATTGCCTATATAAGTGTGTTTTCTGAGATTGTATAGGGTACCGTGCAAATATTTATCACCCATTAAAAAAGATACATTTTTGACCTGAGGTCAAACAGTGACCCAATCTCGTCCAATCTATTATGGGGTACCGCGTATTTGACCTGTTTGACCTATTGTGACCTCTGTAGATCAAACTATTTCTTATATTCCAGTATAACTTCATAGGCTGTGTACTGACGGCATTGGGTTTATCGTGTGCAAATTTGGGCGAAATCGGAGTTATTTCGAATACGTATTTGAATACGGATACGAATACGTTGCTGTCCAATTGGACGTCTGAGTGCTGGCCTGCCGATGGATATCTCAGAGCACCTAAAAATTGCTACCGTATTTTTAGCAGATGAAAGTTTTTACCTTGTCAGCATAAATATATTTATCCTGACTAAAACAATGTCAGTATAAATATGTCAGCATAAATTTGTCAGAATAAATTAAACGGCTTGTAACTGTGTCAGGATAACCCCGAAAAATCATTATGTGTGTGACAAGCTTCAGTCGGTGGAGATCACAGCTGATCTATCAATACTTATCTTGCTAATTACCACCAAACCGCAATTTTGCCAACATATTATATTCTTACCAACATATTGGAAAATTATATGACATTTCAAGCCAAAAATCGCATGTAAAAGTTGTGTAGTTAAGGAATAGATCGTCGAACTAAGACTTCTATACCAAAACTTGTAAAAACTTTTCAGAACTTTTCAGAATCTTTCAGCGCAATAATTCTTCGTGAAAACGGCTACTCTAACTTATAATCCTTTTAACAGTTTTGGGAAATTATCCCAATGGCGTCCCCAGGCAATTCAAAGGCAAATCTAAAGATGTCACTATTATATTTTTTTGCGATTTAATTTATGTTTTGGCTGTTTATAATTATATGTGTATGCATGCAAAAGTAAATAATGGCAGTTTGATTATTTATATTTGTGCAGTGGCGTGCTCAGGCGGGGAAGGGGAGGGGAATTGAGCCTTGTCTTTTGTTATCTTTGGCTTTGCTTCATATAATCCTGATAGCCCTATAAACATACAATCCTTTTAAAAGTTTTCGGAAATTAACCCAATGGCGTCCCCAGACAATTCAAATGGGAGTATCTAAAGAAGTGAAAAATGTTCAAAATGATCATTTTTGCTAATACTATATTATTTTAATAAAAAGAAAAGCCAAACTATTCTAACTCGTTTCTTTATTTCGCCTGTCGCGTTTCGTTATCTAAAGATGTCACTATAATATTTTTGCCGATTTGATTGCTCTTTTTTTGCTGCTTATAATTCCATGTGTATGCACGAAAAAGTAAATAATGACAGTTTTTTATTTGTGCAGTGGCATACTCAGGAGGGAAAGGGGAGGGGAATTGAGCTTTGTCTTTTGTTATATTTATCTTTGCTTATTGATATATTTGGTTATGCAGTGTCACGCCATGAGTCCATAATTCACCCCTAATGTTTTCCCTGGTACCTGTAGCCTGTAGCATTGGGACATGCGCTTGTCTTCCACCCCTGGGACCGCCTATGCCCAAAAATACAATCGTGATCCATGCAGATGATATTGCATGATATTACCCACATCAAAATAACGTTCTGGGGCACTAAGCACAATGTGTGTGTACGGAGCAAAACATGCCCCCAAAATCCGCCCCTGGAGTCGCCTGTGGACAACCCAAAAATAGCAACAACACAAATCGCGCAAGGTGTGCAAAGGATAGCTAAGAAGGCTCACTGAGGTTGCAATTCTTATCTGTCAGATTTCCATGCAGTGCCAGTGACCCAAAATGCCTCCCAAAATTCGTCCCTGGAGGCGCCCATGCGCAATCCCCCCAAAAATGAGGAAATTATCAACATGTGTACAAAGAGCAACCAGAAAAGGCGTGAAAGTTGTAAGCTCGTATCTAGAACGGTTCATCCTCATCATCATCAACCCGTTTATTACGCAAACACACCAAAGAAAACATGTCATAGCGCGGGAGAATTGGCACACAAGCACATATGCGCTTTAGTCATCGTACCAACTCTCAAACAAAGAAAGTATTAAATCGCTACAACCGCCGCCGCAGTGTCGGACATCGCGAGCACTTGTCAACTTGCTGGTCAGCCCCCGGTCGCCGCCGCACACCTCCCCGGGTGCACCACGCCCGCCCGTCGCCACGACGAAGGTTTAGGTGTCGTTAAAACGACGTGAGCTTAGGATAAATGTCTGAAAATGTTGAGCCACCGCCCGACCGTCACCGCTGTCCAGGTTTGTGCCATGAAGGATAATTTGTAGTTGTGTGTGTGTGTTGTGGTTTGTCGTATGTCGCGATGCAGAGCTTGTGTAATGTTGTGGAACAGCTAGATTCTCTGGTTTGTGTACAATGGACATGCAAATATGAAATGTCGAGCACTTTCTGTTTCATGACCACAGAGGCAAGCTGGAGAATCTGTGTTTTTTTTGTTGAGAAGGTGTGAATTTAAACAAGACATTTCATTTATTAACCGCCAGTGTAGAATGTTGCCTGTTTCTGACCCAAATGTGTGGAAGTCTGGTGGTTGCGGTGACCCCAGATGATTTGCGATATGTTTTTTGAACGCAGCCCGGGTTAGGATTCTGGTAGCTACGGGAAGTTCGTTGTATTGTTTGTTTGTGATTATGAAAAATGACCGTTGATAGGAAGTGGTGTGTAGCCGTTCGTGGGTGTGTGCATTTGCGTTTCTAAGCGTTCTGCGTGTGTCTTGTTGCCGTGTTTGTGGTTTATTTCTGTGATGTAGCTGGGCGCGTGAGATCAGGTTGGTTCAGTTTGAGGTAGAGTGCAAGTCTGTGCATGTGCCGTCTAGAAGTCAATTTGTCCCAGCCTAGCTCTAGTCGTAGTTTGTCGGAGGATGTTCTGAAAAGTGCGCCTGTCATCAGTCTAGCCGCTCTGTTTTGTAGTGTCTCGAGTCTTGTCGCGTCGTGTATGGTGATATGTCCGTCGTAAATGGTATCGCAATAGTCAAAGTGAGGTCTGATGTAGGTTTTGTATATTTGGTCGAGAATGGGCCGTGGTAAATATTGTGCTATGGGATACAATGGACTGAGTGACTTGTTTACTTTCTTACAAATTTCGTTTATGTGCTGATGAAAGCGGAGATCTTCGGAAAACGTCATTCCGAGATGTTTGTGGTTATCGTGCAATTGTACCGTTTCACCTCCAAACGTGAGTGTTGGCGGCTGATGTTCGCGTTTGTGAGAGAATGTTTGCTGAGTTGTTTTGGCGGTGTTGAAGGTTATTGCCCATTCTCGACCATATTCGTGGATGGCGTCTAGGTCGTGTTGAAGTGACAATTCGGTTGTACTTAAGTCAGTCATTTCGTGGGGGGCGTAAAGAGAAGTATCGTCGGCGAAAAAAGAACGTCGTTTTGTGTCCGTTTCGGGAGGCCGTCAAGATAGATCAATGCGAGGAGTGGCTCGAGAACGGAACCCTGTGGGCAATCGGCATTAATGATTTGATGTGCTGAAAAAGTGTCGTTTATGCGTATGCTATGCTTCCTGTCTGTTAGGTAAGATGCAAGCCATTCCAAAAGTTTACCAGAGAGTCCAAACTAATTTTTGCATGTAAATAATAGTCCTCTATGCCAGATTGTATCAAAATATTTCGCGATGTCTAAATAGATTGCGGACAAAAAATTGTCCAGTGTCTAGTGATTTGTATACAGGTTGTGTGTCAGGTATAGCAGCTGCTGCTCTGTGCTGTGATGCTGCCGGTACCCACTCTGTTTTTCGGTAAGAAGTGAGTGTTCGGTCAGATGGGCATATATTTGTGTATATACTATTTTTTCGAACACTTTCGAAAGAGCTGAAAGGATACTTATAGGTCTGTAGCAATTGTAATCACAAGGCGAACCCTTGTTCTTAAATATTGGTCTAATGTGCGCTTTTTTAACAGGGTTGCCTTTTCGTGGTTGTTGATTATAATTTCTCCATCGGGCCCCTCGAGTGGCGGTATTGTGTCGGTTCGTACACGTCCCATGATTGTCCGCAATGTCTGATGATATTTTTGTGGATTGGTCTTTTGCGCAAATAATTTGTGTACTTGTCTCTGCAGATATTCATTTTTTCAACCGTCTGTTAGTGAGTGTTACGATGTTGCGCTGGTGTCGCCATCTATCCCAGTTGTATTCCGTTTGTGTCTGCTTGGCAATTTTGAATAGACGCTCGCGTTTCCGAATATGGCTTTTTAGCTCAGCGGTCACCCACGGTTTTTGGTTTGACTTTTGTTGTTTACGTATGGTTGGTATCGAGGCGATAGCAGCGTCTTATATGGCATTTGTAAATTGAGTCGTTGCCGTCTCTACGTCATTGTCTAAAATGCGTGTCCAGTCAGTCTCTATGAGAAGTCTAGTCAGGAGTGGTGCGTCCATGTTCGTATAGTCCCATAAAGTCTTGGTGTCGTCGGTGTTGTGTGATGGTGGTGTGATGATGAGTGACGCGAAAATGGGGAAATGGTCAAGGTGTGCGAATGGAGACGGTGTTCCGCAATGAGTGACGATTTCTGCGTTGTTCGTGCAAATTAGATCTCTCAGGTTTGCCGCGTTGGTAGATATTCGCGTGGGCTCCATAATGAGCTGATGCGGCAGTGTCTAGGGCGTCGGCAGTGTTTTTTAATGTACGATCAAATAGTGTTGTGCCGCTGCTGTGAAACTGCATCTGATAGCTTAACCCGGCAGTCACTGGGGTATATTCTGTAACACGACTCACTGTGGTTTTTTTATAGCCCCCCTAGTATCTTCAGAACCAATGATTGCAGCGAGACGCACAAGGCGGCATTCGAAAGCGCTCAATGATATAAGCCTAACGCAAACTTAAAAATGTCAAATTAAGGTCACATGTCAGATCAGGGTCAAGTCAAAGATCAAAATCGAGGTATTTGAGTTTATGGACAATACTTGCCATCCATGGCCTTCGATTGCGCCTATAATCACCCAAAGTACTGCCAAGGGTATGATACATATCCCACATGAGCTAAAGTGAGATTGTTGCAAAAGATCAAGGTCAAGGTCAGGTCACAAAATGTCACAACACACAAAATATCTACGAACGTCATGCAGCACATGTTTTATGGATGCTTTTACGCGTATAATTCGATAGTGGTAGTCATTTTACCACCTGACTATATTTACGTGAAGTTAGTGTCAAGTTCAAGTCAAGTTCAGGTCACTGAAGGTCAAAATTGGAAATTGATAAATCGAAATGAAAAAAAACATTTTTCTATATCAGTTGTATCTAAAAAAAAATGCTGGCATTTATTTGTCTGTATCCTGTCAATAAAAGCCAAAAAACGCAATTTCAAAATATGACGTCATGATTTACCCATACTTTATATGCCATGACAGTCAAAAAAGATGATATCATTTTGAAATTTGGTATGATAGTTGCCCATATGTCGTTATCTGACATATATTCCGGTTTTTTCAATATCTTTGAAAAATTTGATTTTGTGAGCATTTTTTCACAAAAAAAAAATATTTTTGGGGTAAAAAAAAACACATTTTCGAAATTTCGAGATAGCTGGTTTGTAGCCCTTGTAATTGTCTACCTTTAAGCGTTTTTCGATTGCATTTTGCTTGAAATGCGGCATTTCTACGGCCTGGCAAACTTTAGCCGATTTTGGAGTCGGAAAGGTACTGAAATTTTGGCGTCGATATCTGCATTAGTTATTGAGATATTCCTAATATTCCTAAGGGGGGCTAACCCCCCCTCCCCCCCCCCCCAGTGACTCGCGGGTTAAGTACACATTTCCAGCGTTGAGATCGCCTAAGATCAGTGTGGCAGTGGGTGCATTTCGTGATTTGTGGAAAGCTTCTGATAAATTATTTAGGAAATCCTGTAGCCTATTTGCGGTTTGATTAGGGGGTAAATAAAGGCAGCATATGATTAATGTGAATGATTTCGTTTTTATTTTTGCCCAAATCCACTCCTCGTTTCCAAACTCGAGATGCTGCAATCGGTGAACCGGTACAGATGAGTGAACGTAAAGGGCGACTCCACCGCCATGTCTAGTTCGATGTTTTGTTAAGGGTGCGTGGTATCCGTGAATGGCGTACAGACTACTGTCTACCGTGTTGTCTAGTTTAGTTTCGGTTAATGCCGAAATGTTATTAGCTAGCACAAATTGGTGTAGCTCGTCCATCTCGTGGTCTGAAGTGACACTGTTGATGTTCGCATGTGATACAGAGAGCGTGTGTGACTGCGACGGCCCAGGGTTACATTCAATCCAAATAATAATGAGTAAAATCTGTAAGCTTTCTAGTGCTCCTAAGCGTGTCCATTGTGCGCTAGAGATATGACAGATATGAAAATGGGCAAGTGCATGGTTAACTTTAGCTGTCGCAACGGGCAAGGCGGACTTCCCTGATATGTGAAGCGGTGCTTCGTTCTGTGAGGTGGCGGATGTGTCGTGCAGCGGCGACGGCTGGTCAGCGGTCGAGAATTTGGAGGGTGGTGTGGGCGGTTGGCGTCGCGGGCGAGCAGGCATCCCCGGAGAGGCGGCGGCGACCACAGTGGGCTGCATACGGTGCACGATTCGCGGCGGCGGCGGCGAGCTGCACTGCAAGGGGTACATGTATAGTTGTCATTATTAAAGAATGCATAATTGAAAACAAACAAACGAGGCAAGCACAGCACGAGCATTCAACCATCAGGACTTCTTGTACGTTTCTGACGCTGGGTCGAGGGTCCGCCGCGCGATCCCGCGGCAGCACGCCGGCGTACTTCTCTGCAGGTCGTCCAGGGACTTGAGATGTTGGTCGGGCCGTTCTCCCTGACACAGATCTTCAGTCGTCCGACGTCGGACCACGCCGCCCAGATCCTGTTTGCTTGTTTCATCTGACGTGCTTGATAAAACAAAAATTGATTGGCGCGAGTCAAATTGTCTGATAAGAAGACTTTGCTGGCGGTTTCGGCTGAGACACTCGACCCTGGGACGGGGCGCGGTTTTCTGAGCTCTTTCCAGGCGTTGTATAGCTCTTGACGTGTCTTTAATGAGTTGACACGCACAATGATTGTGCGATCCTTGCCCGATCGTGCAGTCCCGATTCGGTGCGATGTGTCAATGTCGAGTGGAGCGACATTTACCCCGGCCAGCTTGGATGTGTCAATGTCGAGTGAAGCGACATTTACCCCGGTCAGCTTGGAAGTGTCAATGTCGAGTGGAGCGACATTTACCCCGGCCAGCTTGGATGTGTCAATGACTAGCCGGTCAGTCACCTCGTTCGCGCCTCCCTCGGGCATTTCGCTTACATTCAGACAGAGCCGTCTTGAATATTGTTCGAGATCGTTTAGTTGCTCTCTGGTCTCCTTGAGCTCCTCTCTCAGTGAGTTGATCTCAGCATCCTTTTGAGCCACTGCGTCCCTGCCAGCTTTCGTCACGGCCTCTCTCACCTGAGTTTGTATAAGTTCCTGGATGGCTCCTTCCTTTATGGCGTCCACGAGCGCACGTTTAACACTCGCCTCGTCCATGGTGTTACACTGCAGTGCAGTCGCCGCCGGCACTAGTTACAGGTACAGCTGAACTGACACTGTCCCAGTCTGGTCTACCCGGCCTCGCTCACTCAACACAGGGGCGCAGCAGGCAAGCGGGGGAGCCCAGCGCGCGCGACCCGACCACGGCGGCGGCCAAAGGTCAACTCATTAGAGAGGTTAGAGAATATGAATGGATTCCCTTTGAAAGCCGCGACCGACACTGAAAACCAAAACTTGTCCCCCAAAAACACCCCTGAAGCCGCCCCTGGTAAGCTGACAACTTTTAGCTTTGCCCCCAAATGTGCCAATAAATATTTAGGAAAAGTCAAAAGTTTGATGTCCGTATATTTACCCGTTTGGGAACAGGAGCGGAAAATCCTTAGGAAGGGGGGGGGGGCATTTTAACCTCCCCCGACACTAATAGGGTTAAGCATTTTGATATTGACCTTCAATAGTTTTGCCCTATTTTTCCTCACTTTAAATACGGCCTTGAGAAACCTTCACTGTGCGTAATTTTGTCCACTGCATAACCTGTCTGATGTCCTCAGTAATGCCAAGATATTTAAAAGGGAAATTTTTACCTAGCAGTTTTTGCATATATTGGCGACATAGATTTAGAAGGTATTGCCATGGTGACGCAAGAGACGTTATAGTTACAATACAAAACGTAATTACTAGTCGGCGTACCGCTGCATATGCTATACGGGCACCAAAATGCATGGTACGACACATTTTGAAGTGCTTATGACGTACTGATCGATCGATGAAAAACGACTGCACCACCTTGATTGCGCTGATACAGATATTCAACCTATTCGAGAGGGAGCCATTAACGCTGTGTTCTCCAGAACTGCATTCATTAAATTGTATCTGGAAGGCACTATCGGTGACACTAAAGAGGTACTGGAAGGCACTATCGGTGAGCTTTGCTTTTAATGGAGGTAATGAACAGCATTATGTGGTCGGCTTCGGGTACCGGAAACATTGCTGCCTTTTACTGATCAGAGTGCATTAGTGAACGAGGGCAGCTTCAATTTGCCGCCATTTGTGTTCACATCGGAAGAGAACCCGATGGACGTGCCGTTAGTATTTGTTTTGTGTTTGAATGTCTTGAGACAACAATGATGTCAAATTTACCACGTCATTGTGTACATCACCAGCGGCATGATGGAGGAGATGAGCTGGCCTTTTTCATCTGAACAAAAAACATCGCTGACTGACGGTCTTGGTACCGCCAGCCCCCAGCGCTCCCTGGTCTTGGTACCGCCAGCCCCCAGCGCTCCCTGGTCTTGGTCACGCCAGCCCCCAGCGCTCCCTGGTCTTGGTCACGTGACCCCTCCGGGACACGTGATACGGGGACCGCGCGAGGCACCAGAGAGGGAGAGAGGCGGGGCAGGATGTCACACGTAATTAGATAAATATTCCCCTGGAGCTGGCAGGAAATTAGTCTCCAACGAAGCTGGATGGTGCATAATTTGCAACTGGTGGTTTTCGTTATCGATCCTTTGTCGACTGGTAGTTTTCGTTATCGATCCTTTGTCGACTGGTGGTTTTCGTTATCGATCCTTTGTCGACTGGTGGTTTTCGTTATCGATCCTTTGTCGACTGGTAGTTTTCGTTATCGATCCTTTGTCGACTGGTGGTTTTCGTTATCGATCCTTTGTCGACTGGTGGTTTTCGTTATCGATCCTTTGTCGACTGGTGGTTTTCGTTATCGATCCTTTGTCGACTGGTAGTTTTCGTTATCGATCCTTTGTCGACTGGTGGTTTTCGTTATCGATCCTTTGTCGACTGATGGTTTTCGTTATCGATCCTTTGTCGACTGATGGTTTTCGTTATCGATCCTTTGTCGACTGATGATTTTCGTTATCGATCCTTTGTCGACTGGTGGTTTTCGTTATCGATCCTTTGTCGACTGGTGGTTTTCGTTATCGATCCTTTGTCGACTGGTGGTTTTTGCCGAATCGAATGTCTGAGCACCGGAGACACCGCAGACAACGACCGGTGTGGGAAGCTGCGAAGACTGGGGAGGGAGGGAGCTGTGGAGACTGGGGAGGGAGGGAGCTGTGTAGACTGGGGAGGGAGCTGTGGAGACTGGGGAGGGAGGGAGCTGTGGAGACTGGGGAGGAAGGGAGCTGTGGAGACTGGGGAGGGAGGGATCTGTGGAGACTGGGGAGGGAGGGAGCTGTGGAGACTGGGGAGGGAGGGAGCTGTGTAGACTGGGGAGGGAACTGTGGAGACTGGAGAGGGAGGGAGCTGTGGAGAATGGGGAGGGAGGGAGCTGTGGAGACTGGGGAGGGAGGGAGCTGTGGAGACTGGGGAGGGAGGGAGCTGTGGAGACTGGGGAGGGAGGGAGCTGTGTAGACTGGGGAGGGAACTGTGGAGACTTGGCAGGAAGCTGTGGAGACTGGGGAGGGAGGGAGCTGTGGAGACTGGGGAGGGAGGGAGCTGTGGAGACTGGGGAGGGAGGGAGCTGTGGAGACTGGGGAGGGAGGGAGCTGTGGAGACTGGGGAGGGAGGGAGCTGTGTAGACTGGGGAGGGAACTGTGGAGACTTGGCAGGAAGCTGTGGAGACTGGGGAGGGAGGGAGCTGTGGAGACTGGGGAGGGAACTGTGGAGACTTGGCAGGAAGCTGTGGAGACTGGGGAGGGAGGGAGCTGTGGAGACTGGGGAGGGAGGGAGCTGTTGATACTGGGGAGGGAGGGAGCTGTAGAGACTGGGGAGGGAGGGAGCTGTGGAGACTGGGGAGGGAGGGAGATGTGTAGACTGGGGAGGGAACTGTGGAGACTGGGGAGGAAGCTGTGGAGACTGGGGAGGGAGGGAGCTGTGGAGACTGGGGAGGGAGGGAGCTGTTGATACTGGGGAGGGAGGGAGCTGTAGAGACTGGGGAGAGAGGGAGCTGTGGAGACTGGGGAGGGAGGGAGCTGTGTAGACTGGGGAGGGAACTGTGGAGACTGGGGAGGAAGCTGTGGAGACTGGGGAGGGAGGGAGCTGTGGAGACTGGGGAGGGAGGGAGCAGTGGAGACTGGGGAGGGAGGGAGCTGTGGAGACTGGGGAGGGAACTGTGGAGACTGGGGAGGAAGCTGTGGAGACTGGGGAGGGAGGGAGCTGTGGAGACTGGGGAGGGAGGGAGCAGTGGAGACTGGGGAGGGAGGGAGCTGTGGAGACTGGGGAGGGAGGGAGCTGTGGAGACTGGGGAGGGAACTGTGGAGACTGGGGAGGGGGCTGTTGAGACTGGGGAGGGAGGGAGCTGTGGAGACTGGGGAGGGAGCTGTGGAGACTGGGGAGGGAGCTGTGGAGACTGGGGAGGGAGGGAGCTGTGGAGACTGGGGAGGGAGGGAGCTGCGAAGACTGGGGAGGGAGGGAGCTGTGGAGACTGGGGAGGGAGGGAGCTGTGTAGACTGGGGAGGGAACTGTGGAGACTGGGGAGGAAGCTGTGGAGACTGGGGAGGGAGGGAGCTGTGGAGACTGGGGAGGGAGGGAGCAGTGGAGACTGGGGAGGGAGGGAGCTGTGGAGACTGGGGAGGGAGGGAGCTGTGGAGACTGGGGAGGGAACTGTGGAGACTGGGGAGGAAGCTGTGGAGACTGGGGAGGGAGGGAGCTGTGGAGACTGGGGAGGGAGGGAGCTGTGGAGACTGGGGAGGGAGGGAGCTGTGGAGACTGGGGAGGGAGGGAGCTGTGGAGACTGGGGAGGGAGGGAGCTGTGGAGACTGGGGAGGGAACTGTGGAGACTGGAGAGGGAGGGAGCTGTGGAGACTGGGGAGGGAGGGAGCTGTGGAGACTGGGGAGGGAGGGAGCTGTGGAGACTGGGGAGGGAGGGAGCTGTGGAGACTGGGGAGGGAGGGAGCTGTGTAGACTGGGGAGGGAACTGTGGAGACTTGGCAGGAAGCTGTGGAGACTGGGGAGGGAGGGAGCTGTGGAGACTGGGGAGGGAGGGAGCTGTGGAGACTGGGGAGGGAGGGAGCTGTGGAGACTGGGGAGGGAGGGAGCTGTGTAGACTGGGGAGGGAACTGTGGAGACTGGGGAGGAAGCTGTGGAGACTGGGGAGGGAGGGAGCTGTGGAGACTGGGGAGGGAGGGAGCAGTGGAGACTGGGGAGGGAGGGAGCTGTGGAGACTGGGGAGGGAACTGTGGAGACTGGGGAGGAAGCTGTGGAGACTGGGGAGGGAGGGAGCTGTGGAGACTGGGGAGGGAGGGAGCAGTGGAGACTGGGGAGGGAGGGAGCTGTTGATACTGGGGAGGGAGGGAGCTGTGTAGACTGGGGAGGGAACTGTGGAGACTGGGAAGGAAGCTGTGGAGACTGGGGAGGGAGGGAGCTGTGGAGACTGGGGAGGGAGGGAGCAGTGGAGACTGGGGAGGGAGGGAGCTGTGGAGACTGGGGAGGGAACTGTGGAGACTGGGGAGGAAGCTGTGGAGACTGGGGAGGGAGGGAGCTGTGGAGACTGGGGAGGGAACTGTGGAGACTGGGGAGGAAGCTGTGGAGACTGGGGAGGGAGGGAGCTGTGGAGACTGGGGAGGGAACTGTGGAGACTTGGCAGGAAGCTGTGGAGACTGGGGAGGGAGCTGTGGAGACTGGGGAGGGAGGGAGCTGTGGAGACTGGGGAGGGAGGGAGCTGTGGAGACTGGGGAGGGAGGGAGCTGTGTAGACTGGGGAGGGAACTGTGGAGACTTGGCAGGAAGCTGTGGAGACTGGGGAGGGAGGGAGCTGTGGAGACTGGGGAGGGAGGGAGCTGTGGAGACTGGGGAGGGAGGGAGCTGTGGAGACTGGGGAGGGAGGGAGCTGTGGAGACTGGGGAGGGAGGGAGCTGTGTAGACTGGGGAGGGAACTGTGGAGACTGGAGAGGGAGGGAGCTGTGGAGAATGGGGAGGGAGGGAGCTGTGGAGACTGGGGAGGGAGGGAGCTGTGGAGACTGGGGAGGGAGGGAGCTGTGGAGACTGGGGAGGGAGGGAGCTGTTGATACTGGGGAGGGAGGGAGCTGTAGAGACTGGGGAGGGAGCTGTGGAGACTGGGGAGGGGGCTGTTGAGACTGGGGAGGGAGGGAGCTGTGGAGACTGGGGAGGGAGCTGTGGAGACTGGGGAGGGGGCTGTTGAGACTGGGGAGGGAGGGAGCTGTGGAGACTGGGGAGGGAGCTGTGGAGACTGGGGAGGGAGCTGTGGACACTGGGCAGGGAGGGAGCTGTGGAGACTGGGGAGGGACTGTGGAGACTGGGGAGGGATGGAGCTGTGGAGACTGGGGAGGAAGGGAGCTGTGGAGACTAAGAAGGGAGGGAGCTGTGTAGACTGGGGAGGGAACTGTGGAGACTGGGGAGGGAGCTGTGTAGACTGGGGAGGGAGGGAGCTGTGGAGACTGGGGAGGCAGGGAGCTGTGAAGACTGGGGAGGGAGCTGTGGAGACTGCAGAGGGAGGGAGCTGTGGACACTGGAGAGGGAGGGAGCTGTGGATAATGGGGAGGGAGGGAGCTGTGTAGACTGGGGAGGGAGGGAGCTGTGGAGACTGGGGAGGGAGCTGTGGAGACCGGGCAGGGAGGGAGCTGTGGAGACTGGGGAGGGAAGGAGCTGTGGAGACTGGGGAGGGAGGGAGCTGTGGAGACTGGGGAGGAGGGAGCTGTGGAGACCGGGCAGGGAGGGAGCTGTGGAGACTGGAGAGGGAGGGAGCTGTGGAGACCAGGCAGGGAGGGAGCTGTGGAGACTGGGGAGGGAGGGAGCTGTGGAGACTGGGGAGGGAGGAAGCTGTGGAGACTGGGGAGGGAGGGAGCTGTGGAGACCGGGCAGGGAGGGAGCTGTGGAGACTGGAGAGGGAGGGAGCTGTGTAGACTGGGGAGGGAGGGAGCTGTGTGGACTGGGGAAGGAGGGAGCTGTGGAGACTGGGAAGGGAGGGAGCTGTGGAGACTGGGGAGGGAGGTAGCTGTGGATACTGGGGAGGGAGGGAGCTGTGGATACTGGGGAGGGAGCTGTGGTGACTGGGGAGGGAGCTGCGGAGACTGGGGAGGGAGCTGTGGTGACTGGGGAGGGAGCTGTGGAGACTGGGGAGGGACTATGGAGACTGGCGAGGGATGGAGCTGTGGAGACTGTGGAGGGAGGGAGCTGTGGAGACTGGGGAGGGAGGGAGCTGTGGAGACTGGGGAGGGAGCTGTAGAGACTGGGGAGGGAGCTGTGGAGACTGGGGAGGGAGGTAGCTGTGTAGACTGGGGAGGAGGGAGCTGTGTAGACTGGGGAGGGAGGGAGCTGTGGAGACTGTGGAGGGAGCTGTGGAGACTGGGGAGGGAGCTGTGGAGACTGGGGAGGGAGGGAGCTGTGGAGACTGGGGCGGGAGCTGTAGAGACTGGGGAGGGAGCTGTGGAGACTGGGGAGGGAGGGAGCTGTGCAGACTGTGGAGGGAGGGAGCTGTGGAGACTGGTGAGGGAGGGAGCTGTGGAGACTGGGGAGACAGGGAGCTGTGAAGACTGGGGAGGGAGCTGTGGAGACTGGAAAGGGAGGGAGCTGTGGACACTGGAGAGGGAGGGAGCTGTGGATAATGGGGAGGGAGGGAGCTGTGGAGACTGGGGAGGGAGGGAGCTGTGGAGACTGGGGAGGGAGGGAGCTGTGGAGACTGGGGAGGGAGGGAGCTGTGGAGACCGGGCAGGGAGGGAGCTGTGGAGACTGGAGAGGGAGGGAGCTGTGGAGACCGGGCAGGGAGGGAGCTGTGGAGACTGGGGAGGAAGGGAGCTGTGGAGAATGGGGAGGGAGGGAGCTGTGGAGACTGGGGAGGGAGGGAGCTGTGGAGACCGGGCAGGGAGGGAGCTGTGGAGACTGGAGAGGGAGGGAGCTGTGTAGACTGGGGAGGGAGGGAGCTGTGTGGACTGGGGGGAGGGAGCTGTGGAGACTGGGAAGGGAGGGAGCTGTGGAGACTGGGGAGGGAGGGAGCTGTGGAGACTGGGGAGGGAGGGAGCTGTGGAGACTGGGGAGGAGGTAGCTGTGGATACTGGGGAGGGAGGGAGCTGTGGAGACTGGGGAGGGAGGTAGCTGTGGATACTGGGGAGGAGGGAGCTGTGGATACTGGGGAGGGAGCTGTGGTGACTGGGGAGGGAGCTGCGGAGACTGGGGAGGGAGCTGTGGTGACTGGGGAGGGAGCTGTGGAGACTGAGCAGGGACTGTGGAGAATGGAAAGGGATGGAGCTGTGGAGACGGTGGAGGGAGGGAGCTGTGGAGACTGGGGAGGGAGGGAGCTGTGGAGACTGGGGAGGGGGGTAGCTGTGGATACTGGGGAGGGAGGGAGCTGTGGAGACTGGGGAGGGAGCTGTGGTGACTGGGGAGGGAGCTGTAAAGACTGGGGAGGGACTGTGGAGACTGGGGAGGGATGGAGCTGTGGAGACTGTGGAGGGAGGGAGCTGTGGAGACTGGGGAGGGAGGTAGCTGTGGAGACTGGGGAGGAAGCGAGCTGTGGAGACTGGGGAGGGAAGGATTTGTGGGGACTGGGGAGGGAGCTGTGGAGGCAGGGGAGGGAGGTAGCTGTGGAGACTGGAGAGGGAGGGAGCTGTGGGGACTGGGGAGGGAGCTGTGGAGACTGGGGAGGGACTGTGGAGACTGGGGAGGGATGGAGCTGTGGAGACTGTGGAGGGAGGGAGCTGTGGAGACTGGTGAGGGAGGGAGCTGTGGGGACTAGGGAGGGAGCTGTGGAGGCAGGGGAGGGAGGTAGCTGTGGAGACTGGAGAAGGAGGGAGCTGTGGAGACTGGGGAGGGAGCTGTGGAGACTGGGGAGGGAGGGAGTTGTGGAGACTGCGGAGGGAGGGAGCTGTGGAGACTGGAGAGGGAGGGAGCTGTGGAGACTGGGGAGGGAGGGAGCTGTGGAGACTGGGGAGGGAGGGAGCTGTGGAGACTGGGGAAGGAGGGAGCTGTGGAGACTGGAAAGGGAGGGAGCTGTGGACACTGGGGAGGGAGGGAGCTGTGGAGACTGGGGAGGGAGGGAGCTGTGAAGACTGGGGACGGAGCTGTGGAGACTGGGGAGGGAGGAGCTGTGGAGACTGGGGAGGGAGGGAGCTGTGGACACTGGGGAGGGAGGGAGCTGTGGAGACTGGAGAGGGAGGGAGCTGTGAAGACTGGGGAGGGAGCTGCGGAGACTGGGGAGTGAGGGAGCTGTGGAGACTGGGGAGGGAGGGAGCTGTGTAGTCTGGGGAGGGAGGGAGCTGTGGAGACTGGGGAGGGAGCTGTGGAGACTGGGGAGGGAGGGAGCTGTGGACACTGGGGAGGGAGGGAGCTGTGGAGACTGGGGAGGCAGGGAGCTGTGAAGACTGGGGAGGGAGCTGTGGAGACTGGAGAGGGAGGGAGCTGCGGACACTGGAGAGGGAGGGAGCTGAGGATAATGGGGAGGGAGGGAGCTGTGGAGACTGGGGAGGGAGGGAGCTGTGGAGACTGGGGAGGGAAGGAGCTGTGGAGACTGGGGAGGGAGGGAGCTGTGGATACTGGGGCGGGAGCTGTAGAGACTGGGGAGGGAGCTGTGGAGACTGGGGAGGGAGGGAGCTGTGTAGACTGGCGAGGGAGGGAGCTGTGGAGACTGGGGAGAGAGGGAGCTGTGGAGACTAAGGAGGGAGGGAGCTGTGGAGACTAAGGAGGCAGGGAGCTGTAGAGACTGGGGAGGGAGCTGTGGAGACTGGGGAGGGAGCTGTGGAGACTGGGGAGGGAGGGAGCTGTGTAGACTGGGGAGGGAGGGAGCTGTGGAGACTGGGGCGGGAGCTGTAGAGACTGGGGAGGGAGCTGTGGAGACTGGGGAGGGAGGGAGCTGTGTAGACTGGGGAGGGAGCTGTGTAGACTGGGGAGGGAGGAGCTGTGTAGACTGGGGAGGGAGGGAGCTGTGGAGACTGGGGCGGGAGCTGTAGAGACTGGGGAGGGAGCTGTGGAGACTGGGGAGGGAGGGAGCTGTGTAGACTGGGGAGGGAGGGAGCTGTGAAGACTGGGGAGGGAGGGAGCTGTGGAGACTGGGGAGGGAGCTGTGGAGACTGGGGAGGGAGCTGTGGAGACTGGGGAGGGAGGGAGCTGTGGAGACTGGGGCGGGAGCTGTAGAGACTGGGGAGGGAGCTGTGGAGACTGGGGAGGGAGGGAGCTGTGGAGACTGGGGCGGGAGCTGTAGAGACTGGGGAGGGAGCTGTGGAGACTGGGGAGGAAGGGAGCTGTGTAGACTGGGGAGGGAGGGTGCTGTGTAGACTGGGGAGGGAGGGAGCTGTGGAGACTGGGGAGGGAACTGTGGAGACTGGGGAGGGAGCTGTGTAGACTGGGGAGGGAGGGAGCTGTGGAGACTGGGGAGGCAGGGAGCTGTGAAGACTGGGGAGGGGGCTGTGGAGACTGGAGAGGGAGGGAGCTGTGGACACTGGAGAGGGAGGGAGCTGTGGATAATGGGGAGGGAGGGAGCTGTGTAGACTGGGGAGGGAGGGAGCTGTGGAGACTGGGGAGGGAGCTGTGGAGACCGGGCAGGGAGGGAGCTGTGGAGACTGGAGAGGGAGGGAGCTGTGGAGACCGGGCAGAAAGGGAGCTGTGGAGACTGGGGAGGGAGGGAGCTGTGGAGACTGGGGAGGGAGGGAGCTGTGGAGACTGGGGAGGGAGGGAGCTGTGGAGACCGGGCAGGGAGGGAGCTGTGGAGACTGGAGAGGGAGGGAGCTGTGTAGACTGGGGAGGGAGGGAGCTGTGTGGACTGGGGGGAGGGAGCTGTGGAGACTGGAGAGGGAGGGAGCTGTGGAGACTGGGGAGGGAGGGAGCTGTGTAGACTGGGGAGGGAGGGAGCTGTGAAGACTGGGGAGGGAGGGAGCTGTGGAGACTGGGGAGGGAGCTGTGGAGACTGGGGAGGGAGCTGTGGAGACTGGGGAGGGAGGGAGCTGTGGAGACTGGGGCGGGAGCTGTAGAGACTGGGGAGGGAGCTGTGGAGACTGGGGAGGGAGGGAGGAGGGAGGGAGCTGTGGAGACTGGGCGGGAGCTGTAGAGACTGGGGAGGGAGCTGTGGAGACTGGGAGGAGGGGGGCTGTGTAGACTGGGGAGGAGGGTGCTGTGTAGACTGGGGAGGGAGGGAGCTGTGGAGACTGGGGAAGGAACCTGTGGAGACTGGGGAGGAGGCTGTGTAGACTGGGGAGGAGGGAGCTGTGGAGACTGGGAGGCAGGGAGCTGTGAAGGACTGGGGAAGGGGGCTGTGGAGGACTGGAGAGGGAGGGAGCTGTGGACACTGGAGAGGGAGGGAGCTGTGGATAATGGGGAGGGAGGGGAGCCTGTGTAGACTGGGGAGGGAGGGAGCTGTGGAGACTGGGGGAGGGAGAGCTGTGGAGACCGGCAGGGAGGGAGCTGTGGAGACTGGGAGGGAGGGAGCTGTGGAGACGGGCAGAAAGGGAGCTGTGGAGACTGGGGAGGGAGGGAGCTGTGGAGACTGGGGAGGGGAGGGAGCTGTGGGACTGGGGGGGAGGGAGCTGGGAGACCGGGCAGGGAGGGAGCTGTGTAGACTGGGAGAGGGAGGGAGCTGTGGTAGGACTGGGGAGGGAGGGAGCTGTGTGAGACTGGGGGAGAGGGGAGCTGTGAGAGACTGGAGAGGGAGGGAGCTGTGGAGACTGGGGAGGGACTGTGGAGACTGCTGGAGGGATGGAGCTGTGGAGACTGTGAGGGCGAGGGAGCTGTGGAGACTGGTGAGGAGGGAGCTTGTCGGGGTACTAGGAGAGGGAGCTGTGGAGGCAGGGGAGGGAGGTAGCTGTGGAGAAGGGGAGCTGTGGAGACTGGGAGGGTGTGGAGTGAGGGACTGGGTGCTGGGAGACGGGGGAGTGCTGGAGGACTGCGGTGGGAGGGAGCTGTGTGAGATGGCGAGGGAGGAGCTGTGGAGACTGGGGAGGGAGGGAGCTGTGGAGACTGGGGAGGGAGGGAGCTGTGGAGACTGGGGAAGGAGGGAGCTGTGGAGGACTGGAAAGGGAGGGGAGCTGTGGACACTGGGGAGGGAGGGAGCTGTGGAGACTGGGGAGGGAGGGAGCTGTGAAGACTGGGGGACGGAGCTGTGGAGGACTGGGGAGGGAGGAGCTGTGGAGACTGGGGAGGGAGGAGCTGTGGACACTGGGGAGGGAGGGAGCTGTGGAGACTGGAGAGGGAGGG
>JAXIVJ010001797.1:0-25000 GCA_036785665.1 Chirona hameri
AATTCGTTTTGGTAAAACCGTGGCGCTGATATAGGCCCCCTTGAACCCGTCCCTGTTCGCCCCCCCCCAATCATTTTGAAGAAAAAAATCGACACCGCTGCTAGTTAATATTAAGTTAACTAGTTAACATTACTATTGCAATTTGAGCATCTTTAGATAACACAATTTCTGGTCTCCGGACACAATGGCAATGTCATTTTGCCGAATGTCTGTTTGCTGAATGCAGATTGTCGAAGGACGCTTTGACGACATGTCTTTTTGTCGAAATGTGAATATGCCGAAACCAAATGGTGATTGCTAATTGTCGAAATGTCTTTTTGCCGACGCGTCAAAATGTCGAAATGTCTTTTTGCCGACATGTCATTTTGTCGAAATGTGAGAACAAAATACAAATGTTTTTTGCTGATTGACATTTTGTCGACATGTGAAAAAGGTCGAAATGCCTTTTTGCCGAAATGTCATTTTGTCGAAATGTGAAAAAATCGAAATGTCTTCTTACCGATGGCACTTTGTCGACGTGTCAAAAGGTCGAAATGCCTTTTTGCCGAAATGTCATTTTGACGACATGTGAAAAAAATGAAAATGCCTTTTTGCCGAATGTCATTTTGTCGACATGTGAAAAGCTCGAAATACTTTTTTGCCGAGCACATCTTTCGACATTTTGACGCGTCGGAAAAAAAACATTTCGACAATTAGCAATCGCCAATTAGCTCCACTGCCCCTCCCTTGCTCCTGCGGTTTTGCACCATCCACCAGGGTTTGCGTGAGAGGTGGCAAAAGTTCTCGGCAGGTTTCAGAGCCCCTCTGCAGCTTTTTGAAGGTCAATTAGCTGACCCAAAGTACCTGGGTCATCTAAATCCTGTGTATCCGAATGGGGAGGGGCAATTCCCCCCCCCCCCCCCCCGCCTGGCTGCGCCCCTGCCTTCTAACTCCAGGAGCTCCCCGGCTACGGATCCCGCTCAGCGGCGAATAACCGACGAACCAAGCATCCAATCAGATATCAGTGCGCGCGCAGTTTTGTATGTCAGTCCATTGTCATGGCCCCAGTCCTGCTCAAGTAGTGCTGAGCCACTGAGTCCCACCAGGGTCAAGATGGACTCAGATTACCGGGCTACCGGAAATGTCTTAGAATTTCAATTTTGAAACCTCTATAATATATAGGTATCCATTTAAAGCTCCATCTATAGATGGAGCTTAGACCCAACTAGACCAGTCGGGGCCTGGCTACCTCAGCGACGCGCCGGCTGCTTTGCTGGGCAAAAACAGTGTCGCTGTGTCATGCGGTGATTCCCAGATTTTCAACAAATTCCCCAGAGCTTTTCAACAGAGTTTTCAAGATTTACCATAGTACACTGAAAAAATGACACCGTCAAAATGTCCGCCCCAGAGGGGTGTTTTGCAACACCTCCTTAGGGTATCGAACACTAAAAAACGGTGTAAAAAAGTGAGACTCTACCAAATGGTGTCTGATACCTCAACGGGAGTCCTGACTCCTTCAAGAGAGTCGTGATTGTCTCGAAGGTTCCAGAAAACACCATTTTGCAGAGTCTGACTCTTTTTTACACCGTTTTTGTAGTGTTCGATACCCTAAGGAGGTGTTGAAAAACACCCCTCTGGGGCGGACATTTTGACGGTGTGCCAATCCACGTACGGGTGTCATTTTGGTTTTCAGTGTAAACAACACATACTGCACGTAAGTAGCACCATGGCCAGCTTCCGGCTTTCTGGCTTGAGCTGGAAAATGAAGTATAGTACGACTAGGATCGCGTGAGGTGCGTGCACTCCGCGGGCAACTACTATGAGCAGCGATAGCCGGCTCCGCGTTGGTTGCCGGTGGAGGATCGCTGTTGATGCTTATGATGATTGGGGGCGCACAAACAATATTGACACATGACCACAATTGCTGCATGGCGCCAAGGGCA
This sequence comes from Chirona hameri, assembly GCA_036785665.1. Classification (NCBI taxonomy): domain Eukaryota; kingdom Metazoa; phylum Arthropoda; class Thecostraca; order Balanomorpha; family Balanidae; genus Chirona; species Chirona hameri. Next base: position 1,923 of record JAXIVJ010001797.1, read on the forward strand.
TTCGGCATTCGGCATTCGGCATTCGGAATTCGGCAAAAATAAATGTCGAACATTTCGCATGTCGATAAAATAACAATCGGCAAAAAAGCATTTCGGCTCTTTCACATGTCGACAAAATGACATTCGGCAAAAAGACATTCCTATCTTTTGACATGTCGCCAAAATAACATTCGGCAAAGACATTTCGACTTCTTCACATGTCGGCAAAATCACATTTCGACCTTTTGACATGTCGGCAAAAAGACATTTCGACAAAAAGGCATTCGCCATTTTGCTTTCGGCATATTCACATGTCGTCAAAAAGGCATTTCGTCAAAGTGTCCTTCGACAATATGCATTCGCCAAAAAAACATTCGCCAAAATGACATTCGGCAAAATGACATTCGGCAAAATGACATTCGCCATTGTGTCCTGTAACCAAATTTATCGAACTGTAGGTTAACATCAGGAGCGTTCAGGAGGCTCTCAACGGACCGAGCTCTGGTCCGTTGAATATTCACCTCTGCAGAGGTGGAGTCAAATGTCCCAAGAGGTTTTAGCATTTCATTTAGTCGGTTACACGTTTGAAACCCCTGCATTCTAAATTAGGGCTTGAGACCTAAATAATTCCGTACCTCATTGTGGTTGAAGTACCTAAACGCTAATGTATTATCAACTAGTGTCGTCATGTGTCTCCTTTTGACTATCACCAATAGCATTTCTCGCCGACGTTACATTAGAAGAGATCTTGCAAGAAGAGTTATTATAATTTATATTTTCGCCTTTGTTTATATATCATTATGTCAGTTAGTTATGCGCCTCTCCGCTCCTGAGATGGGTCACGGTCCCGCTGATGGTTCACGGTCCCACTGATGGGTCACGGTCCCGCTGATGGGTCACGGTCCCGCTGATGGGTCACGGTCCCACTGATGAGTCTCTCCGCTCCTGAGATGAGTCACGGTCCCGCTGATGGGACACGGTCCCGCTGATGGGCCACGGTCCCGCTGAACCCCGCCAGGGCCCGGATCCGACAGCCTTCCGCCCTGGACAGGGAGACGCCACTGGACCCGACAAAAACTCCCACTGCTGGCACTTCCCCGCCACCGCCGCGCCGCATCTCTGGCGCGGGACCGCAGTCCAGGCGCCAGCCAGTCAGCCGCCACCCGCCCACGCGCGTCGGCCAGCCGGCCACGACAAATGGCTGCAGGTGGTGTTGTGAGCCCAGAGCTGTCCCGGCTCAGGATCTACTCTGGGCACGGGACATTAAGCAGCGAACAGATGCAGAGATACTGAGCTTCGCCGGCATGTTGATGTCGACTTAGGGTAAGTTAGATGCTTGATTTGAGATGGATGGGTGGAGAGAGTAGGTTAAACCGACAAGGACGAATGGAAGTGAAGGGACATGCGGTAAGGGGACAACACATCAGCAGAGCGAGGACAACAAAGTCTCCTTCGTGCTGGAAGTTGGAACAGTGCTCTACTAATCCGGCCGCCTGGTGACCGTTCTCCCGTGGGGGCCCAAATGAGAGCAGAACCGGTCGCGTCGGGGAGTGGCATGGGAGAGAGTAGCGGGCGGGCCGTTGGGTCTGTGGTAGAGATGCAAGATTCTGGTCCAGCGTCCCAGCGCTGGGACCAGCACTGGTCACGGCCGTGACTGAAGTTGTGGCTGGCCAGGCGAGCGTCATAGGGTTAGCATTGCAGCGCCGTGACTAAAGCTGTGACTTGACAGCTCATTTCGTGGCCGTGACTAGGCTGTGACCAAATATTTAGGATTGTCTGCACCTCTAGTCTGTGGGCGCATCAGGCGGCGGTCTGCCCCTGAACCGGCCGCGTCGGGGAGTGACATGGGAGACAGTAGGGGCGGGGGCGGGGGCGGGGGGTCTGTCGGCGGATCAGGCGACGGTCGGCCCGCTCAGGACCACATCAGAGGCGATCAGCCCCGCGGACGGCGCCTGTCCCGCTCCCGAGCTCCCCGCATGGAGGCTTCCCACCGGGAAAGCCGGTCGCCATGATAAGGGGGCACCAGGTCCGCATCGATTAGAGATACGGGCCAGACGGGTTGTAGATAGGGGCTAACAGATATGTGGCCGATCGGCCGGGATATATCTCCACATCGGGATGAATACAATAAGCGACAAACTATGTTCATGCCTCCGAAAACGTTTTGTCAACGTAAGCGAATGAAAACAAACGACCAACTCCTAAAAATTAACGGTGTGAGTCGGCATGTAGTGAACTCTTTTGAATGCACATTACACAAAATAAAAAGCAATGAATCCAAATTTCGAATTCTCATCGCAATGTAGAAATTGAAGAGAAGGAAAAAATGGTAAATATTGGGCAATTTGAAAACTATGGCAAAACGTTAATTTTATAGCATTAAAAATAACGAAAGTAATGTTAGCTTTTTTTGCAGGCGATTTCGGATGTATTGCGTTAAAAAATCAAGAGAGGAGCATCACTGCTTTACCTGACTGAAAAAGAACCTGTCCTGAAACATAATACATAAAGTTTTCCAACTTAATATAATTCAACTCACGTTTTTCTAGTGCGTGACAATTTAAATCGAACGAGCCCAGTTGGTTCTTCCATCTGCTCCTCACTGCTGGTGAATGAGCGAATGGATGCGAAGGGCCTGTCAGCCCCCCCCCCCCCCCCCCCCGTAGGGCGAGGGTTAAGACGGCTTTCTGCATGTCATGAGGAGCACATCACAGGCAAAACATGCGAACCAGTTTACATTAACTCACTTACGAGCTAAACCAAGATAAGCGTGGCTGAACCAAGCGGACTGAAACAACGCATGAAAGCTTATCTCTTATGCAACGGTTGTCGGGAATCTGCTGCTGAAATGGGCCACATGTCTTACCGCGCCGTCAGAGCAGTTTAGCTTCCAGCGCGAACAATCCGAGCATTACTATCAGTTCACAGACCAAATATAACAATGGCTGACTTTCACATCGCCGGCGGGCCTGTAAGACTGAATTGTGGCTCTGGTGTCATGGTCACGCGCCCACGCCAGTCAGTCGCAGCCGCGCAGTCATGTGGGCGGCACGCCGCGGAGTAACTCAAAAATGGATTGACTGACGATACGTCTCCTGCAAAAGGTTGGCAACGATTGTTGCCATGCAAAACGCCTTGGATCAGTTCAGGCTAACTCAACAGGCGGATATCCTTGCGGCTTGCAACTCAATATGCTAACACTAAACGGATTTCGCTGTAGCAGACGCAATGAATAGTTGAAGCACATGCGGCAAAATGATCGCACCCGCAGGCTGCACGTCACGTTTAATCAGGCGGGCGCCACATGGGCAATGCCAGTGCCATTGACATTGACACGGTCGGGCAGAACCAAGGACATAACTAGAAGATGAAGCCCAGATGACTGGCAGAAGGCTGGCCCCGTCCGTCAGAAGGCTGGCCCCGTCCGTCAGAAGGCTGGCCCCGTCCGTCAGAAGGCCGGCTCCCGTCCGGCAGAAGGCTGGCTCCCGTCCGGCAGAAGGCCGGCTCCCGTCCGTCAGAAGGCCGGCTCCCGTCCGTCAGAAGGCCGGCTCCCGTCCGTCAGAAGGCCGGCTCCCGTCCGTCAGAAGGCCGGCTCCCCTGGCAGAAGGCTGGCTCCCGTCCGTCAGAAGGCTGGCCCCGTCCGTCAGAAGGCCGGCTCCCGTCCGTCAGAAGGCTGGCTCCCGTCCGGCAGAAGGCCGGCTCCCGTCCGGCAGAAGGCCGGCTCCCGTCCGTCAGAAGGCCGGCTCCCGTCCGTCAGAAGGCCGGCTCCCGTCCGTCAGAAGGCTGGCTCCCGTCCGGCAGAAGGCCGGCTCCCGTCCGGCAGAAGGCCGGCTCCCGTCCGTCAGAAGGCCGGCTCCCGTCCGTCAGAAGGCCGGCTCCCGTCCGTCAGAAGGCCGGCTCCCGTCCGTCAGAAGGCCGGCTCCCCCTGTCAGAAGGCCGGCTCCCGTCCGTCAGAAGGCCGGCTCCCGTCCGTCAGAAGGCCGGCTCCCCTGGCAGAAGGCTGGCTCCCGTCCGTCAGAAGGCCGGCTCCCCTGTCAGAAGGCCGGCTCCCGTCCGTCAGAAGGCCGGCTCCCGTCCGTCAGAAGGCCGGCTCCCCTGGCAGAAGGCTGGCCCCGTCCGTCAGAAGGCTGGCCCCGTCCGTCAGAAGGCTGGCTCCCCTGTCAGAAGGCCAGCTCCCGTCCGTCAGAAGGCCGGCCCCCGTCCGTCAGAAGGCTGGCCCCGTCCATCAGAAGGCTGGCCCCGTCCGTTAGAAGGCCGGCTTCCCCTGTCAGAAGTCTGGCCCCGTCCGTCAGAAGGCCGGCTCCCGTCCGGCAGAAGGCTGGCTCCCGTCCGTCATAAGGCCGGCTCCCGTCCGTCAGAAGGCCGGCTCCCGTCCGTCAGAAGGCTGGCTCCCGTCCGTCAGAAGGCCGGCTCCCGTCCGTCAGAAGGCTGGCCCCGTCCGTCAGAAGGCTGGCCCCGTCCGTCAGAAGGCTGGCTCCCCTGTCAGAAGGCTGGCTCCCGTCCGTCAGAAGGCCGGCTCCCGTCCGTCAGAAGGCCGGCTCCCGTCCGTCAGAAGGCCGGCTCCCGTCCGTCAGAAGGCCGGCTTCCCCTGTCAGAAGGCTGGCCCCGTCCGTCAGAAGGCTGGCCCCGTCCGTCAGAAGGCTGGCCCCGTCCGTCAGAAGGCTGGCCCCGTCCGTCAGAAGGCCGGCTCCCGTCCATCAGAAGGCTGGCTCCCGTCCGTCAGAAGGCCGGCTCCCGTCCGTCAGAAGGCTGGCCCCGTCCGTCAGAAGGCTGGCCCCGTCCGTCAGAAGGCTGGCTCCCCTATCAGAAGGCTGGCTCCCGTCCGTCAGAAGGCCGGCTCCCGTCCGTCAGAAGGCCGGCTCCCGTCCGTCAGAAGGCCGGCTTCCCCTGTCAGAAGGCTGGCCCCGTCCGTCAGAAGGCCGGCTCCCGTCCATCAGAAGGCTGGCTCCCGTCCGTCAGAAGGCCGGCTCCCGTCCGTCAGAAGGCTGGCCCCGTCCGTCAGAAGGCTGGCCCCGTCCGTCAGAAGGCCGGCTCCCGTCCGTCAGAAGGCTGGCCCCGTCCGTCAGAAGGCTGGCCCCGTCCGTCAGAAGGCTGGCTCCCCTGTCAGAAGGCTGGCTCCCGTCCGTCAGAAGGCCGGCTCCCGTCCGTCAGAAGGCCGGCTCCCGTCCGTCAGAAGGCCGGCTCCCGTCCGTCAGAAGGCCGGCTTCCCCTGTCAGAAGTCTGGCCCCGTCCGTCAGAAGGCCGGCTCCCGTCCATCAGAAGGCTGGCTCCCGTCCGTCAGAAGGCCGGCTCCCGTCCGTCAGAAGGCTGGCCCCGTCCGTCAGAAGGCTGGCCCCGTCCGTCAGAAGGCTGGCTCCCCTGTCAGAAGGCTGGCTCCCGTCCGTCAGAAGGCCGGCTCCCGTCCGTCAGAAGGCCGGCTCCCGTCCGTCAGAAGGCCGGCTTCCCCTGTCAGAAGGCTGGCCCCGTCCGTCAGAAGGCTGGCCCCGTCCGTTAGAAGGCCGGCTCCCCCTGTCAGAAGGCCGGCTCCCGTCCGTCAGAAGGCCGGCTCCCGTCCATCAGAAGGCTGGCTCCCGTCCGGCAGAAGGCCGGCTCCCGTCCGGCAGAAGGCCGGCTCCCGTCCGTCAGAAGGCCGGCCCCCGTCCGTCAGAAGGCCGGCTCCCGTCCGTCAGAAGTCCGGCTCCCGTCCGTCAGAAGGCCGGCTCCCGTCCGTCAGAAGGCCGGCTCCCGTCCGTCAGAAGGCTGGCTCCCGTCCGTCAGAAGGCCGGCTCCCGTCCGTCAGAAGGCCGGCTCCCGTCCGTCAGAAGGCCGGCTCCCGTCCGTCAGAAGTCCGGCTCCCGTCCGTCAGAAGGCCGGCTCCCGTCCGTCAGAAGGCCGGCTCCCGTCCGTCAGAAGGCTGGCTCCCGTCCGTCAGAAGGCCGGCTCCCGTCCGTCAGAAGGCCGGCTCCCGTCCGTCAGAAGGCCGGCTCCCGTCCGTCAGAAGGCTAGCTCCCGTCCGTCAGAAGGCCGGCTCCCGTCCGTCAGAAGGCTGGCTCCCGTCCGTCAGAAGTCCGGCTCCCGTCCGTCAGAAGGCCGGCTCCCGTCCGTCAGAAGGCCGGCTCCCGTCCGTCAGAAGGCTGGCTCCCGTCCGTCAGAAGGCCGGCTCCCGTCCGTCAGAAGGCCGGCTCGCATCCGTCATAAGGCCAGCTCCCGTCCGTCAGAAGGCCGGCTCCCGTCCATCAGAAGGCCGGCTCCCGTCCGTCAGAAGGCCGGCTCCCGTCCGTCAGAAGGCTGGCCCCGTCCATCAGAAGGCTGGCCCCGTCCGTTAGAAGGCTGGCTCCCCTGTCAGAAGGCCGGCTCCCGTCCGTCAGAAGGCTGGCCCCGTCCGTCAGAAGGCTGGCCCCGTCCGTTAGAAGGCCGGCTCCCGTCCGGCAGAAGGCCGGCTCGCATCCGTCAGAAGGCCGGCTCCCGTCCGTCAGAAGGCCGGCTCCCGTCCGTCAGAAGGCCGGCTCCCCTGGCAGAAGGCTGGCTCCCGTCCGTCAGAAGGCCGGCTCCCGTCCGTCAGAAGGCTGGCTCCCGTCCGTTAGAAGGCTGGCTCCCGTCCGTCAGAAGGCCGGCTTCCCCTGTCAGAAGGCTGGCCCCGTCCGTCAGAAGGCTGGCCCCGTCCGTCAGAAGGCTGGCTCCCGTCCGTCAGAAGGCCGGCTTCCCCTGTCAGAAGGCTGGCCCCGTCCGTCAGAAGGCTGGCCCCGTCCGTCAGAAGGCTGGCTCCCGTCCGTTAGAAGGCCGGCTCCCCCTGTCAGAAGGCTGGCCCCGTCCGTCAGAAGGCTGGCCCCGTCCGTCAGAAGGCTGGCTCCCGTCCGTCAGAAGGCCGGCTCCCCCTGTCAGAAGGCTGGCCCCGTCCGTTAGAAGGCTGGCTCCCCTGTCAGAAGGCTGGCTCCCGTCCGTCAGAAGGCCGGCTCGCATCCGTCAGAAGTCTGGCCCCGTCCGTCAGAAGGCCGGCTCCCGTCCGTCAGAAGGCCGGCTTCCCCTGTCAGAAGGCTGGCCCCGTCCGTCAGAAGGCCGGCTCCCGTCCGTCAGAAGGCCGGCTCCCGTCCGTCAGAAGGCCGGCTCCCGTCCGTCAGAAGGCCGGCTTCCCCTGTCAGAAGTCTGGCCCCGTCGTCAGAAGGCCGGCTCCCGTCCATCAGAAGGCTGGCTCCCGTCCGTCAGAAGGCCGGCTCCCGTCCGTCAGAAGGCTGGCCCCGTCCGTCAGAAGGCTGGCCCCGTCCGTCAGAAGGCTGGCTCCCCTGTCAGAAGGCTGGCTCCCGTCCGTCAGAAGGCCGGCTCCCGTCCGTCAGAAGGCCGGCTCCCGTCCGTCAGAAGGCCGGCTTCCCCTGTCAGAAGGCTGGCCCCGTCCGTCAGAAGGCTGGCCCCGTCCGTTAGAAGGCCGGCTCCCCCTGTCAGAAGGCCGGCTCCCGTCCGTCAGAAGGCCGGCTCCCGTCCATCAGAAGGCTGGCTCCCGTCCGGCAGAAGGCCGGCTCCCGTCCGGCAGAAGGCCGGCTCCCGTCCGTCAGAAGGCCGGCCCCCGTCCGTCAGAAGGCCGGCTCCCGTCCGTCAGAAGTCCGGCTCCCGTCCGTCAGAAGGCCGGCTCCCGTCCGTCAGAAGGCCGGCTCCCGTCCGTCAGAAGGCTGGCTCCCGTCCGTCAGAAGGCCGGCTCCCGTCCGTCAGAAGGCCGGCTCCCGTCCGTCAGAAGGCCGGCTCCCGTCCGTCAGAAGTCCGGCTCCCGTCCGTCAGAAGGCCGGCTCCCGTCCGTCAGAAGGCCGGCTCCCGTCCGTCAGAAGGCTGGCTCCCGTCCGTCAGAAGGCTGGCTCCCGTCCGTCAGAAGGCCGGCTCCCGTCCGTCAGAAGGCCGGCTCCCGTCCGTCAGAAGGCTGGCTCCCGTCCGTCAGAAGGCCGGCTCCCGTCCGTCAGAAGGCTGGCTCCCGTCCGTCAGAAGTCCGGCTCCCGTCCGTCAGAAGGCCGGCTCCCGTCCGTCAGAAGGCCGGCTCCCGTCCGTCAGAAGGCTGGCTCCCGTCCGTCAGAAGGCCGGCTCCCGTCCGTCAGAAGGCCGGCTCGCATCCGTCATAAGGCCAGCTCCCGTCCGTCAGAAGGCCGGCTCCCGTCCATCAGAAGGCCGGCTCCCGTCCGTCAGAAGGCCGGCTCCCGTCCGTCAGAAGGCTGGCCCCGTCCATCAGAAGGCTGGCCCCGTCCGTTAGAAGGCTGGCTCCCCTGTCAGAAGGCCGGCTCCCGTCCGTCAGAAGGCTGGCCCCGTCCGTCAGAAGGCTGGCCCCGTCCGTTAGAAGGCCGGCTCCCGTCCGGCAGAAGGCCGGCTCGCATCCGTCAGAAGGCCGGCTCCCGTCCGTCAGAAGGCCGGCTCCCGTCCGTCAGAAGGCCGGCTCCCCTGGCAGAAGGCTGGCTCCCGTCCGTCAGAAGGCCGGCTCCCGTCCGTCGGAAGGCTGGCTCCCGTCCGTTAGAAGGCTGGCTCCCGTCCGTCAGAAGGCCGGCTTCCCCTGTCAGAAGGCTGGCCCCGTCCGTCAGAAGGCTGGCCCCGTCCGTCAGAAGGCTGGCTCCCGTCCGTCAGAAGGCCGGCTTCCCCTGTCAGAAGGCTGGCCCCGTCCGTCAGAAGGCTGGCCCCGTCCGTCAGAAGGCTGGCTCCCGTCCGTTAGAAGGCCGGCTCCCCCTGTCAGAAGGCTGGTCCCGTCCGTCAGAAGGCTGGCCCCGTCCGTCAGAAGGCTGGCTCCCGTCCGTCAGAAGGCCGGCTCCCCCTGTCAGAAGGCTGGCCCCGTCCGTTAGAAGGCTGGCTCCCCTGTCAGAAGGCTGGCTCCCGTCCGTCAGAAGGCCGGCTCGCATCCGTCAGAAGTCTGGCCCCGTCCGTCAGAAGGCCGGCTCCCGTCCGTCAGAAGGCCGGCTTCCCCTGTCAGAAGGCTGGCCCCGTCCGTCAGAAGGCCGGCTCCCGTCCGTCAGAAGGCCGGCTCCCGTCCATCAGAAGGCCGGCTCCCGTCCGTCAGAAGGCCGGCTCCCGTCCGTCAGAAGGCTGGCCCCGTCCATCAGAAGGCTGGCCCCGTCCGTTAGAAGGCTGGCTCCCCTGTCAGAAGGCTGGCTCCCGTCCGTCAGAAGGCCGGCTCGCATCCGTCAGAAAGCTAACCCCGTCCGTCACAAGGCTCTTTCCGTTCCATCAGCAGCGTTTGGCCGCCACCCACGCCGGCTCGTCGCCATCGATACGGACATCCCCTCTCTAGCGTCGACAATGGCCCCCGAGAGCCGGCCCTCGTCCGTCAGTAGGACAAGGCCCGCTGGTCACGGTTGCGTGATCATTCCGCAGCGTGCTTCCGAACATAAGCGAGGGATAGCAGGATATAGCGGGATAGGCGAGGGATAGCAGGATATATTGGGATAAGCGAGGGATAGCAGGATATATCGGGATAGGTGAGGGATAGCAGGATATAGCGGGATAGGCGAGGGATAGCAGGGTATATCGGGATAGGCGAGGGATAGCAGGATATATCGGGATAGGCGAGGGATAGCAGGATATAGCGGGATAGGCGAGGGATAGCAGGGTATAGCGGGATAGCGAGGGATATTATAGCAGTGTGTGCTCGCAGGAGCGAATATCGGTCACTGGAGGCGAAAGATGGGTGTAAAGCAGTGCTGGCCAAAATATCTGAATCCGAGAGATCTTCAGAAAAGATCGCTTTGCTTGCAAGCAGGGGTTCCGCCACGGGGGGGGGGGGGGACCGGCATGTCCCCCATTCTTGAGCGAGGGGGATTGCCCCCCCCCCATTTTTCCTGACAAACAACTAGAAATCAGTGTTCAGTTGTACTTATTATTTGTTACCTCTTCCTTGTTCAACAGCTTTTCCCTGACGCTCCATTCCCCACCCCGCTCGCTCAACAACTTTTCGCTAACGCTCCACCCCTGCTCCCCGGTCAACAACTTTTCGCTGACGGTGACCACTCGGCTTCCCTCGATCCTCGATCCCCCCCCCCCCCATTTCAAAGGCGTGGCGTTTCGCTGACGGTGACCACTCGGCTTCCCTCGATCCTCGATCCCCTTGGCGGAGCCCCTGCTTGCAAGAGCCAAAGTAGCTTCAACTCCGTCCAGAATAAGGTCGTCCAGAAAAGATGGGAGTCAATCCGGAGTCAATCGATTTCCGGTACAGCTGCCTAGTCCCAATCCCGTGCCTTCCCGTGCCTAGTCCCAATCCATCCACATGGCGCCGGTTCGTATCATGACGGTATGTGAACGGGGTTACAGGACATAATGGCGAATGTCATTTTGCCGAATGTCATTTTGGCGAATGTCATTTTGGCGAATGCATATTGTCGAAGGACACTTTGACGAAATGCCTTTTTTGACATGTGAATATGCCGAAAGCAAAATGACGAATGCCTTTTTGGCGACATGTGAAAAAGTCGAAATGTCTTTTTGCCGAATGTCATTTTGCCAACCTGTGAAAAGATCGAAATGCCTTTTTGCCGAATGTCATTTTGTCGACATGTGAAAAAGTCGAAATGCCTTTTTGCCGAATGTCATTTTATCGACATGTGAAATGTTCGAAATTTATTTTTGCTGAATGCCGAATGCCCTTGGTGCCATGCGCAGCAATTGTCATGTGTCAATATTGTTTGTGCGCCCCAATCATCATAAGCATCAACAGCGATCCTCCACCGGCAACCAAAGCGGAGCCGGCTATCGCTGCTCATAGTAGTTGCCCGCGGAGTGCACGCACCTCACGCGATCCTAGTCGTGCTAACTATGCTTCATTTTCCGGCTCAAGCCGGAAAGCCGGAAGCTGGCCATGGTGCTACTTACGTGCAGCAGGTGTTGTTTACTATGGGAAATCTGTAAAACTCTGTTGAAAAACTCTGGGAAATCTGTTGAAAATCTGGGAATCACCGCATGACACAGCGACACTGTTTTTGCCCAGCAATGCAGCCGGCGCGTCGCTGAGGTAGCCAGGCCCTGGCTGGTCTAGTGTCTAGTGTGACACTGTTTTTGCCCAGCAATGCAGCCGGCGCGTCGCTGAGGTAGCCAGGCCTTGGCTGGTCTAGTTGGGTGCCATAGCCCCAGTAAGGCCTAGCTGGAACTCTAAGTGGATACCAGTGGCAGATCCAGGGGGGGGGGGGTCACGTGGGTCATGACTCCCCCCCCCCCTTCTTGGGCCATGGGGGCACCACCGCGCCGGGGCACCAGGGGCACCACCAAAATAAAACAAAAATCCGCGCCGTTGCGCGGCGCAAATAATTCAGTGTTCTTTGAACCAAGGACACCACCGGCAACCAAAGCGGAGCCGGCTATCGCTGCTCATAGTAGTTGCCCGCGGAGTACCAGGGGCACCACCGCGCCGGTGAACCATGGGGCACCACTGCGCCGGTGTACCAGGGGCACCACCGTGCCGGTAGGCGGAACTGTGGGACGAGGGGAGACACCGGGGAAAACAATGGTTCCTCCTTGAATCCAGGATGGAAAACAATGGTCTGGTGCTGCCATGAAATCACAAGCATTGGTCGCTGGAAAAACAAAATCGGGAAAGAATGCTAAATTAAAATGGCTAAATTATGCAAAAAAATGTCCCTTCATGCCTTCCGTTCCTTGGGTTATGAAGGGGCACCAACGTGACTTTATACCAGAGGCAACAACGTATCGGACTCCATGGGCCCTGAGGGCCCCTTTGGGCTGATACATATATATTATAGAACCTTTCGATTTTTAGGGCCTAGTTATCCAGACAAAAAAAGCACACACAAATCCGCGCCGCGCAAATCAATCAGTATTCTTTTCCAGTACAAAAGGGTCTAATATAGACTACACACTGGCGGCCGTAGGGGGGGAGGATATGGGGGGTCATGGCCCCACCTGTGGCCTTACATGGGGGGCAGCATGTCTTTTGACCCTACTTTTTGCTCCAGATATATTTCCTCGTTTTGACCCTGCATGCTGGTTCCAATAGCAAAACTTAGATCTCCAACCCGCTCAAAACCTCAAATTTTGGCGCCGCTTCCCGGTGCAATAATAGTGTGTCGCATGCATAAGATTTGCTGGTCGTAAAAAAACGCTTCCAATCTCCCCTGGTCACGAGCCTGAACTTCCATCTTGGTCAATTCTTCATCAGCCGTCTGGGCCGCCCTTGACTGTACAAATTATATATTTTAGCACCATCCGCGGCACTTTAAATGATATAAAGGGTACGACTGATATTGCAAATACATATAGCCCACGTTGTCAATAACACAAAAAATGCTGGAATAGGGGCACCCTCAAAATATAGTGGACCAAATCCGTTGAGTTTTTAGATTTGGGTATAGGTAGGGGCACCACAGCAATTGATGACCCCCTCCCGCCCTTTGAAGATTGTCTGGATCCGCCCCTGATGGATACCTATGTATTATAGAGGTTTCAAACTTGAAATGCAAAGACCTTTCCGGTAACCCGGTAATCTGAGTCCATCTTGACCCCGGTGGGGCTCAGTGGCTCAGCACTGCCTGAGCAGGACTGGGGTCATGTCAATGGACTCACATACCAAAAAACTGCGTGCGCACTGATATCTGATTGGATACTTGGTTCGTCGGTTATTCCCCACTGAACGGGAACCGTATGCCGGAGAGCTCAGAAGGCAGGGGCGCAGCCAGGCGGGGGGGGGGGGGGATTGCCCCTCCCCATTCGGATACAGAGGATTTAGATGACCAAGTAATATGTTGTCAGCTAATTGACCTTCAAAAAGCTGCAGAGTGGCTATGAAACCTGCCGATAACTGTTGCCACCTCTAATGCAAACCCTGGGGGATGGTGCAAAACCGCAGGAGCAAGGGAGGGGCAGTGGAGCAGGATGTGCTACGCAAAAAAAATGCATTTCGACCTTTTTACATGTCGACCAAATGACATTCGGCAAAAAGGCATTTCGACTTTTTCACATGTCCAAAATGTCATTCGGCAAAAAAAAAACATTTATATTTTTTCCCATTTCGACAAAATGACATGTCGGCAAAAAGACATTTCGACATTTTGACACGTCGGCAAAAAGGCATTTCGACAATTAACATTCGCCATTTTTGTTCTCGGCATATTCACATTTCGACAAAAAGACATGTCAAAGTGTCCTTCGACAATCTGAATTCGGCAAACAGACATTCGGCAAAATGGCATTCGCCATTGCGTTCGGACACCATGTGAACGGACCCTTATCTCCAGCAGCCAGTCGTCTGTGTCCGTGGGTCGGCTGCGTCAGTCCCATCTGAACGTCAATCGGTCGCAGGTGACGTCCGTGGGCCGCGCTTCGTCTGTCCCATCCGAGCGTCAATCGGTCGGGCAGGTGACTGAGGAGTCGAGAGCGGCTCCTCTGTCGACTGCGGCAGTAGTATGTCCCTCCCTCCCTCCCTCCCTCCGGCGGGCCGTGTTCCCGTGATCGAACATCTGCGCTGCTGAGTTGGCCTCTCGGCGGTGCAGTGGCGGGGTAGAGCCGCTGTCCGCCGCTCATGGAGCCCCGCCCCTCCTCTGAGGCGGCGCCTCGGGGCACGGCGCCCGGCCGGCGGCGGCGGAGGGGAGGGGGGGGGGGGGGGGGGGGAGGGGAGAGTCGGTGACTGGCGCCGGGGGCTGCTGCAACTGCTGGCTGTCTGAGCTCAGACGGATGGAGGCAGCGGGCATGATGGCGTATTGACGGGGCCGCTATCTGACCAGACATCCGCGAAGAACAAGGAGCAGAAATAAATGTGTATAAATATAAAATGATATAACACCATATGATCAGTAATGTAAACGACACATACCGTTGAAGTTCAGTAAATGATTTGACCCTCTTATCTGTTCACGGGATGCGCCTTGCTTCTGTTCACGGGATGCGCCTTGCTTCTGTTCACGGGATGCGCCTTGCTTTAAAGTTCAAGTTCCCCGTCTCAGAGTTCTACTAAAAGCCTCCATGTTTGCCAACAATTACCGAAACAGGAATTGTACGGAACGATTTGGAAACTCATTTAGGCAGACGTCCAAACTGTGCGTCTAAAAATCTCCGAAATCTGGACAGGACAGCTTGACCTATGAGAAACAAGTGCTTTAAACTTTAATGCCTAACTTAATCTGTAGAAGACGTGGCCTTTGAAGTAATTGGCCGATAAACGCCGTTCTTGGAAAGTTCCGAATAACATATGACCGTGTCTGTAATTTGGTCTAAGATCGGCCCAAGCTTCAGAGCTTCTGAGTCTATTTCGGTCGCACGGTGGTCAACGGTACCCAGAGAGCCACATGTATCCCATCCGAGACGGCACCGCTCGACCGCGGAGATCTGGTGCGAGGAGACGGCACCGCTCGACCGCGGAGATCTGGTGCGAGGAGACAGCACCGCTCGACCGCGGAGATCTGGTGCGAGGAGACGGCACCGCTCGACCGCGGAGATCTGGTGCGAGGAGACGGCACCGCTCGACCGCGGAGATCTGGTGCGAGGAGACAGAAACAGAAGAGACCGAGGAGATCTGGTCCGCGGAGACGGCACCGCTCGACCGAGGAGATCTGGTCCGCAGAGACGGAAACAGAAGAGACTGAGGAGATCTGGTGCGCGGAGACGGAAACAGAAGAGACTGAGGAGATATGGTGCGCGGAGACGGAAACAGAAGAGACCGAGGATATCTGGTGCGCGGAGACGGAAACAGAAGAGACCGAGGAGATCTGGTGCGCGGAGACGGAAACAGAAGAGACCGAGGAGATCTGGTGCGCGGAGACGGAAACAGAAGAGACCGAGGAGATCTGGTGCGCGGAGACGGAAACAGAAGAGACCGAGGATATCTGGTGCGCGGAGACGGAAACAGAAGAGACCGAGGAGATCTGGTGCGCGGAGACGGAAACAGAAGAGACCGAGGAGATCTGGTGCGCGGAGACGGAAACAGAAGAGACCGAGGATATCTGGTGCGCGGAGACGGAAACAGAAGAGACTGAGGAGATATGGTGCGCGGAGACGGAAACAGAAGAGACGGAGGAGATCTGGTCCGCGGAGACGGCACCGCTCGACCGCGGAGATCTGGTGCGAGGAGACGGAAATAGAAGAGACCGAGGAGATCTGGTCCGCGGAGACGGCACCGCTCGACCGCGGATATCTGGTGCGAGGAGACGGAAACAGAAGAGACCGAGGAGATCTGGTCCGCGGAGACGGCACCGCTCGACCGAGGAGATCTGGTCCGCGGAGACGGAAACAGACGAGACCGAGGAGATCTGGTGGGCGGAGACGGAAGAGACCGTGCGATGGTACTCCTCACAGGGTTTGAGGAGCCGGAGATCTCTGGTGCGCCGTGCGGAGACGCAGGAGACCGCCGAGCAGAGAGGAGCGGAGACAACACGGGGATGGGATAATTACTGAGTACTGACGGAGCGGTGGAGCGCGTGTCTCGAGAAACGGAGACAGAACGCATTCCTTTCGCCTTCTGAATGACATGAAATTATGTTGTACATTTGTTCCGCTATCCTGTTGTCTGGTCACGTGTGGCGTTCCCAAAACATTCCATGTGGATGTTAATGCAACGACCATAATATACACATCGATTCTCATTCGTTTCGAATTAGTCAAAGATGCATAACTGATATACGTCATTCGCCGTGTAAGTGCCCATTACAATAATCATAGCACTACTACAGTCGGTGAACACAAATGTAAATGATACTTGAGCTCCCGTATATAACACTGGCGTCAAACATGACCTAACACAGGGAAATCATGTTTGAGGTTATTATAATCCATGTTTAATGTTTCATTAAAGCTCCATCGAATAAATAAAAGCACCCTCCTCTCGAAGTGAAGCACGGTGTTGAAGGAAAAAACAGCACCTTTAGCACAGTACATGACAGGATAGGCATGATGACATCTCACAAAACCGTATACCCCCAGTGGCCGTCCTACATACGAGATGACAGGGTAGCCATGGTGATGACATCTCACAAACCCGCAATAAGCCGACATGACATGGTGACACGTGTCATTATGATGACACATGACAACAATGCCACGTTGATCATCACTGGGCGGCCAGCGGACCGTCCAGACCCCGGCGAGGCCTCCTCCTGAGAGCAGCCTCTCAGAGGGATTCTCCGGGCCGGCCCAGTTCAGCAGTGCGGGCCTGTTTTGACAGGTGGGAGATTGAGAGACGCCGCCGCCTGACCAGCTGATGTTGGCTGCAGGCCAGGGCTCTGACAGCTCGCCTGCCCGTGTGTGCGGGGCCCTGAGCCGTGGGTCGGCTGCGGCGGCAGACCGCCACACACGTGACAAACGAACAGAGTTCATTGATGCTTTCTGAGTGTGGTGCAATGTATGACGTAATATATCTGCATGTGCCAAAATCCATACAATGCAATTTTATCAGTTTAATTGTACTCCCCTTTTTTGTTTGTAGCTCATATATTTGTTCCACTAGCAAAACGATGACTCAGATTTAGAGGTAAGTGCCCTGGCGATTAGGTCACAGCGGACTAAAGTGAACCCCACAAACAGTTTGGCACCACACCTCACACCTGTATAATGAATACCTCACACCTGTACCATGAATACCTCACACCTGTACAATGAATGAGTCACGGGAAATGTGCCGAATGCGTCACGGGGGAATTGCGAAACGGGATCTACGTTACTTGATATTTGCATTCTTCACACTTGTCAACAACAGGACTGTGACTATCTGTTAGTGTCCATTAACCCGCGACTTACTGGGGGGGGGCTATTTTTTGCCCCCCCCCCCCCTCCCGTTATTTTGCAATAACTCCAAAACTAACCCAGGTATCGTCACCAAACTTGCGGTACCTTCTCTCACATCACATCAATTCTACACATGTTGGCAAAAGGAAAAATATGAGGCTATGATAGGTCAACCGGGAATGACGTCAGAGTGACGTCATGTTCTTCGGTTTTTGTTGCAAAATATTGGTTTGCGGAAAACGCTGTCAAATGTACGATGTTTGAGATAAACTCAATTGTCTTAAATAAAATTACTGACAATAGACCGGGCTACCAAACTGCTATCTCGGACTTTTTAGTTTATTTTTATTCAAAACTTTGAGAAATCCAAATACATTTGTTTTTGTTTTTACAAAACTTTCAAGAAGAAAAAATCAGAATTATCGAAAAACCGGAATATATGTAATCGAGACGTATGCGGTGAATATGTGTACCAAATTTAAAGTCGATATCTTCAAAAATGACTGAGTTATGACCTTTAAATGTCAAAAATCGACCACTTCTCACAGCATTACTATGCATAAAAACGCATTTCCATTTTTGCTTTTTTACTTCTATTTATATGGAACAAACAATTTTCTAAGGTCATTGTTCGCGTTCTAGACGAAAAACAAACCCATAAACATGTGTTACAACGCCTAATGACCGTAATATGCAGTTTGACCTCGTGACCTCGGATGACCTTGACCTGATCCAAGGTCATAAACAGCTTAGAAAGGTACTTAGAAGTGCCAGACACACGAATCATACCGATTTATCGACAGCTTATGCGTTTAATATCGCAATTTTGCGCGACAATTCCATCCATCGAGACCTTTTGACAAGGTCAAACATTTTGTACTTGACCTGACCTGTGACGCCATCAGTGACCCCGAGGTCAACAATATTGTGTTTCCCTCGATAAATTTCCCAGGGATATCGAATGCCGTTTGAATTTTTGCATTCGGTCCAGTAGTTCCGGAGATCAGAGGGGGGGGGCAAACAATCCCCCCCCCCCCCCCCCCCCCCCCAGTATGTCGCGTTATGAAACATACCCCAGTAACTCGCGGGTTAATATTGAGTTTACAGTGGGAAATACGTCGTTCGCTTTGAACTAGCTGCGTCTGTTGATTTATTGCCAATGCTTACGTGGGTGTTGGTGGCAGACAGCAGTTCGCGCGTCTGTTAATTTATTTTCAATGATTACGTGGGTGTTGGTGGCAGACAGCAGTTCGCGCGTCTGTTAATTTATGTTCAATGATTACGTGGGTGTTGGTAGCAGACAGCAGTTCGATTTCAGCTTCACGCTTCAACGATCCAACGACTTTTAGCTAACCACGTCTGCTGAATTATTTGTAATGATTACGTCCTTAATGGATGCAGTTGCAAGGTCTGGTGCCTATAGTCCGGAATGAATTAAAACACAAAGATTGTGCAGCCGATTGAGATGATTAGTTATATTTCTTTGAGCGCGTTTTCATCTTGTGTACTAGATTTCAAACTAAGTTCGACACTGTTCAAAATAGATAGCCATACACAGCTGCCATGCGTATCAACCAACCCCTATTCTGGCTTCCACATATCGTGATGAGCAGTGAAGTGAGTGAGCAGCCTGCTTTATAACCTGAACTACTCAATTTCAGATAATCTCCCCAAATTCATACTGCATTGGAAGCATAGACGTACCCCAGGGGGAGGACGGGGCAATTCCCCCCCCCCTGAAGGTCCGTACGTGCCCCCTTGGCCGTATGTACCCCTTTGGAAATAGGGCCCAAAGGGCCCTATTTCATTTTTTTTTAAAGAAAACAATGTTGAAAATATGCCCCTCTAAAAATATAGTGGGCCAAATCCGGTGATTTTTTTTTGTGGTGGGGGTACCTCATGTCCCCTGATAAAAAATTCCCCTCCTGGAGTGAATCCTGGGTACGCCACTGATTGGAAGGCTTCCATTTGTCAATGCTCACCGTAACAGTGCTGTAGTTCTGCTGGATGGTGAATTATTGGTCGCTGTGTAATAGCCACGTGATGTGTGTTGGTGCCTTGGATGTAAGATATAGAGTAGGTACTCACAGCTATGTGCAGGAGCGCCGCCTTGACGGAGCTCCAGCGGTCCTGTCTGCGGTCGATCACCAGGATGAAGCCCTGGTCGGCCTCCTCCAGCACCGGCACCGACGTCAGGTAGATGACCAGCTGGCGATACTCGTCATCGGAGACCCAGCACGGGTCCGGGGTGACGGACGGGTCCGGCAGGGTCAGCACCGGACAGCCCAGACACCGGCCGCCTGGCAACATACAAAGACAGTGCACCGTTATTCAAGAGCGGGCCCAGTGTGGGGGCATCGGGGCTATTGTCTCAAAAACCCACCGAAATCGGTCGAAAGTATCGGACTATATTATCGGCCGAAATGTATCAGTTTCAGCCCGAAACTGATACATTTCATGATTTCGAGAAAAATCGAGGAAACTTTTACTTAATTAACTTTGTTTTAAATGAGTTCTTACTGCACAAACAAGCGAAATCCGACGAGGTTTTAGAAATGTGAAAAATTATAATTCGCCCCCCCCCCCCCTCCCACACACACACACACCAGGCCAACTTCGCCCCGTTCAGAAACCATCTGCGCCGTTATTCATATCAATATTATAGTAAACTCTTCGCCAATTACTTTGGTGTATTCAATATATGATTAACCGGCAAAAGTGGCCCAAATACAGAAGAAGTCACTGGTAAAAACAGACCAAATCAAACAAATGGACAGCAGTCTGCTAGCCGCTAGGTGTACGGTACTGTCACTTCTTACATTGTTCTAGTCGTTTATTTTAAACTGAGGATCGATATACGGACTTAGTTATAGGGAATGTTTCACCTTTGTATTGGCTTTGAACTGAGATAGCCATTATCTTTGGCCGTTATTGAAATGTTGAAAATACTAAGGTTATTTTCCACAAAACTTAGCCGTTTTTAAGCAATTAAATTTATAGTTTGCAAAATGGGATCTAGGCTAATGCCGCCGCTGATTGTCTGACAGCGACTTTTTCAGCCAATTCCGCTTTCTCAGCCAATCAACGGCGGTCTAGAACTCAATAATGACGTCATCATCCCAAATTTAAACACTTAATTTGTATAAAGTTAAGTGACTTTTCGAGAGAGAAAATATCACCATCGTTTTCAGCAGCACTTGCTTCATATTGTCCACTACAACCAGCATATATTTGACAACTTTTAGAAGGTGAAAAGGTGAAACATTCCCTTTTAGGGCTTCTGCATGCTCCTCCCCTGGACGTTCCTTCGTATATTTTGTTGCTTTTAGGAGCGTATTCAGAGGTGGAGAATTGTCAAAATGTCAGGGGGTGCTTTTCACCGGCGGCTCTAAAATCCAAGTTGTAGCGAGAGAACGAGGAGAGAGGTTGGCGGCCGTTATGGCCGTTTAAGCGCGACGGACCGTAACATAAAAGGAAGCAAGCGGCACGAAAATGGATACAATCATCAGTGACAAGATGCATCGAAAACCCAATATGGAGTTTCATGTTATGGTCTCTGGAAACTATTTTTTTTTGCACTGCGGCTGCCGCCCCCCCCCCCCCAAAAAAAAACGCTTCGAGTCACATCAAGAATGGTAATGTATTTTAACTTGTAAACGATGGGAAGAGAACACAAAGTCACGGTGCGAACCTATAAGCCTTCAAGTCACATAATATCGGCACCGAAATGACGAAGTCGTCAATGCTGACCTGACCGTGTTCACTTTTTTTCCTTTTTAATTTATTAATTCAATGTGTCTCGATATCTAAAAAAAAACTACATAAAACAACAACGCAGAAGAAACCACGCTCCGGTAGGCAGCGGTCCGGGCAGCTGCTCGGCGCGGCCTCGGATAGCACAGCGGCGACGGGCGGACATGCCGCAGCGAGAGGTGTGGCGCCAGGAGCTGTGCGCGGAGATGCGGGAGGCCTGCCCCTGTCCGCCGGCCCGGGGCGCGAATTGCCCTATATCAGCAAAACAGCGATTCTTAAGCGCCAGCTACGGGGCCGGGTTGGGCAATCCGCGCCCCGGGCCGGCCGACCGGCCCCACAAACATACTGAGGGACGGTAAGACTGAATATCATTACGAGCGAACGCGAATAGCTCGCTCGTCTTTCCGTGGTATATGGAAAAATCTGAATATGAGCGGCCCGACCCGGCCCGGCCGGCCCGACACGTGGCGACGCTTTTGAGAAGCTTATTACGAGCGAGCGCGAAGCGCTCGCTCGTCTTTCCGTGGTATATGGGGAAAATATGAATATGAGCGGCCCGACCCGGCCCGTGGCGACGCTTTTGACAAGCTAATATCTCTGCAACCGCACGTCCGATTGACAAGCGGGCTTCTTTGCCGATCAGCCCCATCCAATCTACCCTGTTTGAGACCAGTGTCGACTCACATGGGTGACTACCACTGCGCATGGCGCGTACCGCGTGACGGGTGTTGAAAAGTGTTTTCTCGCAAAAACTCTGCGACGGCTAAGCCGATTGTGTGCAAATTGGGTGTGTGGTTAGGGACCCCTTAGCCGCCGCCTTCCCACAAGTCAATGGTGGGATGCCTCTGCACGTGCGCACGTCCACACCCCTATTATATATCTCAGGAACGGCTGAGCCGATTGTGTTCAAATTTGGTGTGTGGTTAGGGACCCCTCAGACGCCGCTTTCCCACAAGTCAGGGGATGGGGTACCTCTGCACCTGCGCACCTGCACACCCCTATTATATATATCAGCACGGCTGAGCTGATTGTGTTCAAATTATGGTGCGTGGTTAGGGACCTCGTCAGACGCCACTTCCCACAAGTCAGGGGTGGGGTGCTTCTGCACGTGCGCACGTGTGCACCCTTTTTGTATCTCAGAAACTACTTGCCCGATGGAGTTGAAATGCACCATACATTTTCTTTCGCGCTCGCTCGTTCATCGCCAACTTCGGCGTCTTACTGGTATCTATGCAACCGCAAGTCCGATTGACGAGCGGAATTCTTTGCCGATCAGCCCCATCCAATCTACCCTGTTTGAGACCAGTGTCGACTCACATGGGTGACTACCACTGCGCGTGGCGCGGTACCGCGTGAGGGGTGTTGAAAAGTGCTTTCTCGCAAAAACTCTGCAACGGCTAAGCCGATTGTGTGCAATTGGGTGTGTGGTTAGGGACCCCTCAGCCGCCGCCTTCCCACAAGTCAAGGGTGGGGTGCCTCTGCATGTGCGCACGTGCACACCCCTATTATATATCTCAGGAACCGGCTGAGCCGATTGTGTTCAAAGTTGGTGTGCGGTTAGGGACCATTCAGCCGCCACTTTCCACAAGTCAGGGGTGGCATCCCTTTGCACGTGCGCACGTGCGCACCCCCTATTCTATATATCAGGAACGGCTGAGCCGATTGTGTTCAAATTGGTGTGGGTATGGACCTCCCAGTTGCCACTTTCCCACAAGTCCGGGGTGGGGGTGCATGTGCACGTGGGCACGTGCACACCCCTTTTTTGTATCTCAGAAACTACTTGCCCGATCGATTTGAAATTCGACATACATTTCCTTCGCGATCGCTCGTTCATCGCCAACTATGGCGTCTTACTGGTACAATAATCTTTTATCATAAATATTACTATTGTAAAATTTAGCACATTGTTCTCACCACATCTCCACAATCGCGTGCGCCACCAGACTGTATTCAAAAGTCAAGACGCCTGATTGATTGTTTATCTTGATCTGAGCCCCATGGTTCTGGCGCACTTGTCTTGGGTGATGGCAATGATCTGAGACCGTGCTGCGCATAAGGATTAAGTGATGTAATTACGGTTGTAAAACCAAAAGTTATATTAACCCTCGCCATACGGGATCTGTATCACCTTCGCCCTACGGGGGGGGGGGGTCCTAAAAAGACCCCCTGTTAACTTCCAAACCAAGCAAAATAGAACAACGCGGTAAGAACCAACATGTTGCCTGTCATGTTTGGAATCTAACGAGTGACCTTCTAGGTCAAGTGAATGACCTCGATCGACCACGCCCAGAGCAGCGATTTTGCTCTGTCAGAAAACCTAAAAATGAGAAATTGATAAATGTAAATAAAAAGGCATGTTCCTTGACCGTTTTGTCTCAGAAATGCAGAAAAGGTAATTATTTATTCGTATCTGGTCAAAAAAGGCAAAAAAGTTATTACAAAAATGACGTCATGAATTTCTTACACTTAGGGAGCCATCACTTGGTCAAAAATAGAGATATTTTCTTTGAAATTGTTGTTTGAGTATTGCCCAAACTCAGTTCTCTCACATAGATTCCGTTTTTTAACATCTTTGAAAATTTTGATTTTGTGGTGATTTTTCAAAAAAAAATATCAGTTTTGGTTTATTTTGGGGGTCAAAAACCCAAAATTTTCATAAATCCGAGATTGTCCATTTTAAAGACAATGGT
>JAXIVJ010001797.1:37500-80000 GCA_036785665.1 Chirona hameri
GGCGCCCTGCTTCGTGTCAGAGTCGGACAGGGTGTTTGTGTGTCGGACATTGTTCCGCACAGCCGGAGGTAGCTATACCCCTCCCCCCCGCGAGAGCCGGAAATAGTGCGAGGAGGGGGACCTGCTGGCCTACCTACTACCGTGTCGCTGGGTGCTTTCTGCCATGAAGAAGATTCCGAGATGAAAACCATAGTTCCAGCTTCACAACCCGTTGCAACGCTTTTGATGGTAAACGTCGGTGTTTGGTCATTTTGCAGATGCAAGTGCCCGATAGTTTTCGGTATATAGCCAGAAACCTTAAAAACGCTAACTGCGATAACTCAGTTGACATATTTCATTCACGACAATCAAACAATGAATTATATTTAAATGGCAGTGTAAACATCATGCATGAACTCTTCCCTTGTATATAATTAGTACGTACTTGTTAATTACAACGTAACTGGGAGCATGCCAAGACCGTCAGAAGATAAATTGACATTTCAGAATCTGACACCCTGATTGTCTTGGCATACCATAGAGATCCTGATCTCTGTTTGAATTGTTCGTTACCGCCCAACGGTATACGGTTTTCCGTTGTACCAATTTGGTGCAGTTTTCCTTAATATGCGAGTAAGCCCTAATCAGACAACAATCTTTACGGAAAACTTCCCTTGAATTCATGGCATGCATGCCACGGAATTTCTGAATTTTCCTCTCACGATTCATACACTCAGATATCACACACTCTCAAATTAGAACCTGCAGTTTTCATACTGTGTGACGCTTTCCTTTCACCACACCACCAGTTTGCTACCACTGCGGATTTCAACGGCGGCTCCTTTCTCGTCGGCATACAGCCTTTAAACACGACATGCCGATGTAAAATACTTAGAAAACACGCGATCCAAACAAAGCTAACACGATGTTCATGCGGCACATTTATTCAGTGGCTACGGTTGTGTTGATGGTATAACCCGTTTTTCTTCGAAAGAAGTCACGGTTACAGAATTTGACACATCACGGATAGTTAAGAGTCGGAGGTGGTATGCCCATTGCCCCCCCCCCCCCCCCCCGCGGCGTGACAAGGTGCAAGCAAGGTCGGCAGACATCCAGTGGTCAGCACACTGCTGATAATATCCAGCTCCCCCGCAGACACTCATCGACGCCGCTCCCGGTTCGTGGGCGGCCGATTTGGCCGTCAGCGGTACCCAGACCCACGGCATGCCGTCCCGGTACCCTGCAGGGCCCGCCGCACGCCGGCCGTGGCGATCACGACACCCACGTCCAGGTGCCACTGCCCCCGCCCCAGCCCCGCCGGACCCGATAGTGAATACCATCACACCCCGCACCGACAGCCTGTCGCGAATCACAGATATCAGCATCTGCATAAACACCGCCAATAAAGAGAACAAACTCGCTGCTGGCCAACCGACGACAGGACGTGTGACGACAGGACTGCGCTGCTGGCGGCGACAGGCCGTGTGACGCGGCGACACGACGCGTGCCTGTTTTGCATCTTTATCAGCATTCCGCTGCAGCTATGCGGCCGCCGCCGCGCCGGCCGGCGGACCGATCAGCGTGAGTTGGCCGGCCAACCGGCAGCGGCAGCGGCAGCGGCAGCGGCAGCGGCAGCGGCGGCGGCGGCGGCGTTCGGAGCCCGCCAGCCTGGGTCGCCCGCAGCCCAGACCGGATATTGCGTCGTTCCGACCGGAACTGATCGGTCGCTGGCGGGCCCCGGGTCTGCCCCAGGCGCTACAACGTCAATAGGGCGTCTAAAAAACACATTTTTTTGTCTGTGCAAGCTTGCCAATTGACACGGGGTTCTCCTCCAGGCCAATAACAAGTATGCCAAATTTCGTTGCGATCTTTTGAGTTCCCCCCCCCTCGGGCCTCCGAAAGTTGTTGACCCCTATGGAAAAGGTCAAAAATCAAAGTCGTCGTACAGACCTCAGCGTGTGCTCATGTCCAAGCTTCCAATAGAGCTCTATTGAAGGCTTGGTTTTTGTGCATGTTTTGACCTTTAAAATAAAAACTACTGAATTTAAATAATTCATCTCTTTACCTGTTTATTCTACTCGACAAGGGCTTTCAAATGAGCACACGCGGAGGTCTGTAGTCCAGACTGGTTATTGATTCACCTTTTTTGGAAGGATTCAATCACGATTCATTTTGGAATATGAATGATTCAGTCACCGTTTGATTCATGGATAACCATTTTGAGAAATGATTCTTTCCGATTCAAAGAATCAAAACATTTTTTGATCAAATCACGTTTGACTCACCATTGAAATAGCATTGCACAGTCTTTTGATTCAATCAGCCTTGTTTCTATGCGGGTTTTGATTCAATCATGATTCATGAATAACAAAATCCGGTGGTGAATCGATTCTCCTTTGATTCAAGGGATTTTGATTGAACGATTCCAATCGATTAAATCAGAGTCGAATCAATAACCAGTCTGGTCTGTAGGACAATTTTTTTTTTACCTTTTCCATAGGGGTCAACAACCTTCGGAGGCCCGGGGGGCCAAAACTCAAAAGATCGCAACGAAATTTGGCATACTTGTTATTGGCCTGGAGGAGAACCCCGTGTCAATTGGCAAGCTTGCACAGACACAACAAAAGTTTGTTTACACCCTAAACGTCACTTCCAGCGTCTCCTCAGGCGCTGCGACGCCTCCTCCAGCGTCTCAGTGTCTCCTTAGGCACTGCATCGTCTCTTTAGAAGATGCAGCGTCTCCTTCGGCGCCGCAGTCTCTCCCGTCTCCTAGCGTCTCCGGAGACGCACGCACCAGGTTCGGGAGAGACACGGCGGCAGATCGATGAAGTCATAGCAGCGCGGTGGTCACCGACGATCAATGGCGCGTACAGACCAGCACGGTGACGTCACGGCCGACCAGCACGGTAACATCACGGCCGACCAGCACGGTAACGGCACGGCCGCGCTGGTTAATCAGCGGTCACCGGGCCGGCTACCAGTGACGTCACCTGGCCGCCTGGTGACGTCAAACGACTGCCAGTGACGCCAAACGACTGATAGTGACGTCACATGATGTTAAGTGGACTGCTCAGTCGGCACCAGCGACTTGATCTACTGGTGGTGTCACACAGGTCACATATGACGTCACATATATTATAGTGACGTCACATGAATTCTGGTGACGTCTCATGGGTGTTAGTGACGTCACCTCGCAGGCTGGTGTCACACGGATGCTAAATAGAGCAGATCAGTCGTGACCGGAGGCTCTATCTGCCGGTGCCGGGCCCAGCTCAGCTGATGGACGACCCGATGACGGGCCGCGTTGCCAGCTCGATGCCGGCGCGGGGTGAGGAGAGACTTGCAGATGAGCGGCGTCCGTACCCTGTTACCAAGGCAGCAGCGGACCTGACCCCTGTCAGCGCTGCACCTCACAGATGTGCTCAGACATTAACATCCGTTCTGCGCTGGATGATTATACGCTAGAGAGATGGACAGTCATGCCCGCAGGCAAGGCCAGGTGTCTTCCGCCCTCCACGGTCACCGTTTGACCAGCCTGACGACAGAAAGTGAACACCGCTGCCTGCCCCGGTCGGCTAGAGCCGCCGCGCTGGTCCCGTTCGTGTTCTAGGGTTAAAGGGAAATAATGACCTTTTGATTGTGTTAGCAACAATTTCTTTGGCTACCGTTATGGTATTAAAATGATGGATATAAATTTAAGAATTAAATACAATTATTCCCTAATTCAAAGTTGGAAGTTTGTGAAAATTAATGATCGGTATTTTCCCTCCACCATTGGCAAGCGATACGTCTGGCGCTTTTGTATCAATCTGTTCAACGTTGTTGAATGGGCACTTTGAAACAAATCGCCGACACTAAATAGGTCGCCGTCGTCGTGCATCGATGAGCTTCCGATTGAATTGCCAGTTTGTGTATTGTTTGTTAATTGTAAAGGATGGGTGGGCATATAATCACAAGCAGAACGCAAAATATATTTTCCACACCATTGCGTACAAAGACAATACGGGAAAAGCCCGGAGTTTGAGGGAAACCAAAAAGTAACTTGCAAGTACCGGTCGTTAAAGTGTGGAACGCTTATCGGTAGGAAACTGCTAATATCTCTCGGAAGGAATGTTTATATGCAAAATGCGATGAATTTACATCATATTTTGGCCTCGTCTGTCGATTTCAAATGCTAACTCCATTTTGTTTTGTGGGAAAATGTAATTACTTCCCTTTAAAGGAAATAGTACACCTTGAAAAATTTCCAAACACGATTTGATTATATATATTTTTTAATAAATTTAGTCCGAATATTTTTTAACAGATGGATTTCCGAGGTCAGGGCCCGCGCTAAGCATAGCTTGTTGCGCAGGCCCTGACCCCACCACCCGATCAAGCAATGCCTGGCAGCCGGCATAATTTATAGGCGAAAGTTTTACGTGTCCGACATACCTGGACAGTGGACACGGTCCACCCCGCCCTCTGACGTCACCTGGCCTTGAGTGCGACCGCTGCCACCAGCCGCAGACCATCCCAGTCAGGGGCAAATAGCGAGCGCCGAAGCGACTCGAACCCTGGCTGCCACTACCGGGTGGCGGGCAGGGCTGGAAAAGTTGCTGTTTGCTGGTATACAGGGGTACCAGGAGATTTTGTACTCTGGAATTGTGAATGGAAAGAATGAACTTTTTTGTACTGTTTGAATAGGCAATAAATATTCTTAGGAAACATGCCAAACTCATATGAATATTTGTGTTCCCAGGCACAGCAGACATCAATGAAAAAAATGGAGCGACATCAAGCAGAAAACGATTTCCAACCTCCAAGAACCAAGTGTCTCTAAACTGAAACCTTTGGTCAGCAAGATGAAATGCCAGCACCTACATTGTGTTATTCCAATGCATGTTTCAAATGAACATATTTATGTTTTAAATATAAACATGATAAATGATGCAGTCTTCTGTCTGAGAACAAACTGATCACAAATTATGGGTTAATCCAGACAACTCATTAGCAAATACTGAACCATGCGAGTAGGCGTAGGGCCAAAGTTAAAACACAGCTCTTCCTTAGGGCAGAGTACATGTCGCTTATCTCGAAAAGCGTCAGTCAGTGGTGTTAAAAATATATTTAAAAAAAACAAGAAACTAAGCACCTACCAATCTGACTCAATAATCACGCACCGCCGTAGACACAGCACTACACAAATCAAAATAGCGTACCACGAGACGTCCTGCGCCGAAAATGTCTCTTATCTTCCTTCAGAAGAGATGAGCACAAGATTACACTGCTGAGTACTTTCCTCGACGAGTACCTTGTGCACCAAGTACCATTTTCCCTCGCTGGAAAAGCTCATGGTCCCTGGTATTCGTTGAGAACAAGTACTATGCAAATAATCATTCTTATAAAAGGTTAAATGATCAATTAAATGGTATGAAAAGAAAGTGCTTGCCTTCCTGATGCCAATGGTACCATTTTTTTGTTAAAGGAAATAGTTCACCTTCAACATGGGATTTTGAACTGAAATAGCAGTTTTGTAGCCCGTGTTGAGAAATCCTTATCTGCAACTTTTCTTGGCTGAAAAGACTCTCCAGCCGAAGATATTTGACCTTTTGGCGAAGGAATACGGCGCATATATGATATACCGTACCGTCTGAGAGTGCCAGCACTGCACGGAGCATGCGCAGACCAATAACGCACACCATAACATTAATAATGTACGACCTTCTGTCCTGAATTGGCGCGATGTAGGACCATTTTTGAAAAGAAAAAAAGAAACTGTATTAAAAAATATAATAAAATCGTGTTCTGAAAAATTTCCGAAGGTGAACTATTTCCTTTAAGACGACCGCCGTTTTTAGGCGTAAATAGCTAATGAGAATCCTTGTACTCAGTGTCTAGAATACCAGGTCACCAGGTGCATACCGGCGAAGTCTTATGTCCGATATATCTATCAATCAGGCTCGGTAGAGTCTAAATTAACTAAATATGAATGCAAAATGTTCGGCCTTATAAAAAACTGACATTCAAAGGCATCCGCCACGTGAAAGAGGTCGTATAACACCGTCTAAGATATACTCAGCGCTCTTCTCAGTTGCTTCTCGGCAACTCTCAACTCGAGCTCAACGCTGATTGGTCCGTGTCCACACCGGGCACATTTCGTGAGGACAACACTATTACACCCTTTACATACCTTTTTATCAGACCTTTTATCTTTACAGACCTTGATTACACCGCAAGTCTTGGCTCCGCGCGCTCTCTCGTGGTTTGCGACTATGATGCGCCATTAACGTATTTCAATTTCATGACCGTGATTATTTGGGCCTCAAGCCTTGGCCTTGAGTATTTTGTTCGTACCACACCGTGTTCCAGGCATTTCAATTTGTCGTCAAACTACCGATGGTTAAAAATACAGGTTTTATGGTCACATACGTACTAAAGTACTTCTTCAGTTTACTACTGACCAGTGTCCTAGCATTGGTAAATTTGGGTGGGAAACGACACCCTATGGATGTTTTTTTCCGCTCTCTTTCCGAGTTTTACTGGGATTTTCAACTCCTTATTTTAAAATGTATTGGATAATTGGAACCCTCATACTGATTAATGGATGTAATAATGGGGACAGCCTGTGTAGGGAAAGACAGGTAGTAATTGGCATAGGTACCTAATAACTCATTCTGGTGAGCAGGTAATTGGATATTAATAAAACCGAGTACATATGTTATTTGGTTGAATTTTCCGCCCATGTTTATTTTAGCCAGAATGTTCCACTCCGCACTCCAGCTCCAAAGCAATCTTAGTACCCTGCTACTGCCTGTGTACTAGTTAGGGCACATAGCATTGTCTCTTGGGCCCTTTATTACCATACAGCCTATCTGTAACTGCCATGAATATAATCCTATTTGTAATTATGTACTATTTTGTTCTGAGAAAATGCACTCCGCTACCAGCAAGTCAAATTCCCACCCTCGCGTTATTACCATGAATATACTACTACCTGTAATTATGTACTCAATTTTTTCCAAGAAAATGTACTCAGCATACCAGCAAAAAAAGAAGTAAATTGCCAACCCTGGTGGCGGGTGAGGTCAGAAGTCCGGCGCTCTCCCAACTGAGCTACAGGGGCGGACTTTTGTATTGTTGATTTGACAATTTCTTTTAATATTGTCAAAAATGGTCATACATCGCGCCGATTCAGGACAGAAGGTCGTAAATTATTAATGTTATCAAAACTATATACATACTCTCGAGTCAGGGGCCTCACGTCACGCGAATGAAAAAATGGCTCAGCCAATCAGATTCGAAAGTAGTCGCGTAAGGATAGACTCGCATTGCAGAAGTGCCAACCGGCGGCCGGCGGTTCGTTTGCTAGCTCAGTATGCAAGCTGATTGGCTGATTGTATAGCCTCTGCCCAGGCTATCGTAAGTACCGCATTCTTTCGTAAGCACCGCATTCCTTCGCCCAAAAAAAATCAAATATATTCGCCTGGAGTCTTTTCAGTCAAGAAAACTTGCAGATAGGGGTTTCCCAACACGGGCTACAAAACTGCTATCTCAGTTCAAAACCCCATGTTGAAGGTGAACCATGTCGTTTAAACCGGCTGCGTCTTGCTGGAAAGCTCGGATGAATTTCTGCGAGCAGTCGGCGCCGGCGCTAATCGCATGCGTCGCACGTGAATTAATCCATTTAGAGCGGCCGGGGCGAGCAGGCCGAGCCTGGGGTCGTCCCATTACTGGGAGGAGCGCTCGGTAACGGCTGAGCGAGCTGCCGCTGTCACCAGATGCGAGGCGGCTGGGACTGACTCGTCTGGTATGTGGGGGCGCCTGGGACCGACGTCCCATTACTGGGAGGAGCGCTCGGTAACGGCTGAGCGAGCTGCCGCTGTCACCAGATGCGAGGCGGCTGGGACTGACTCGTCTGATATGTGGGGGCGCCTGGGACCGACGTCCCATTACTGGGAGGAGCGCTCGGTAACGGCTGAGCGAGCTGCCGCTGTCACCAGATGCGAGGCGGCTGGGACTGACTCGTCTGGTATGTGGGGGCGCCTGGGACCGATGTCCCATTACTGGGAGGAGCGCTCGGTAACGGCTGAGCGAGCTGCCGCTGTCACCAGATGCGAGGCGGCTGGGACTGACTCGTCTGGTATGTGGGGGCGCCTGGGACCGACGTCCCATTACTGGGAGGAACGCTCGGTAACGGCTGAGCGAGCTGCCGCTGTCACCAGATGCGAGGCGGCTGGGACTGACTCGTCTGGTATGTGGGGGCGCCTGGGACCGACGTCCCATTACTGGGAGGAACGCTCGGTAACGGCTGAGCGAGCTGCCGCTGTCACCAGATGCGAGGCGGCTGGGACTGACTCGTCTGGTATGTGGGGGCGCCTGGGACCGACGTCCCATTACTGGGAGGAGCGCTCGGTAACGGCTGAGCGAGCTGCCGCTGTCACCAGATGCGAGGCGGCTGGGACTGACTCGTCTGGTATGTGGGGGCGCCTGGGACCGACGTCCCATTACTGGGAGGAGCGCTTGGTAACGGCTGAGCGAGCTGCCGCTGTCACCAGATGCGAGGCGGCTGGGACTGACTCGTCTGGTATGTGGGGGCGCCTGGGACCGACGTCCCATTACTGGGAGGAGCGCTCGGTAACGGCTGAGCGAGCTGCCGCTGTCACCAGATGCGAGGCGGCTGGGACTGACTCGTCTGGTATGTGAGGGCGCCTGGGACCGACGTCCCATTACTGGGAGGAGCGCTCGGTAACGGCTGAGCGAGCTGCCGCTGTCACCAGATGCGAGGCGGCTGGGACTGACTCGTCTGGTATGTGGGGGCGCCTGGGACCGACGTCCCATTACTGGGAGGAGCGCTCGGTAACGGCTGAGCGAGCTGCCGCTGTCACCAGATGCGAGGCGGCTGGGACTGACTCGTCTGGTATGTGGGGGCGCCTGGGACCGACGTCCCATTACTGGGAGGAGCGCTCGGTAACGGCTGAGCGAGCTGCCGCTGTCACCAGATGCGAGGCGGCTGGGACTGACTCGTCTGGTATGTGGGGGCGCCTGGGACCGACGTCCCATTACTGGGAGGAACGCTCGGTAACGGCTGAGCGAGCTGCCGCTGTCACCAGATGCGAGGCGGCTGGGACTGACTCGTCTGGTATGTGGGGGCGCCTGGGACCGACGTCCCATTACTGGGAGGAGCGCTCGGTAACGGCTGAGCGAGCTGCCGCTGTCACCAGATGCGAGGCGGCTGGGACTGACTCGTCTGGTATGTGGGGGCGCCTGGGACCGACGTCCCATTACTGGGAGGAACGCTCGGTAACGGCTGAGCGAGCTGCCGCTGTCACCAGATGCGAGGCGGCTGGGACTGACTCGTCTGGTATGTGGGGTCGTCCCATTACTGGGAGGAACGCTCGGTAACGGCTGAGCGAGCTGCCGCTGTCACCAGATGCGAGGCGGCTGGGACTGACTCGTCTGGTATGTGGGGGCGCCTGGGACCGACGTCCCATTACTGGGAGGAGCGCTCGGTAACGGCTGAGCGAGCTGCCGCTGTCACCAGATGCGAGGCGGCTGGGACTGACTCGTCTGGCATGTGGGGGCGCCTGGGACCGACGTCCCATTACTGGGAGGAGCGCTCGGTAACGGCTGAGCGAGCTGCCGCTGTCACCAGATGCGAGGCGGCTGGGACTGACTCGTCTGGTATGTGGGGGCGCCTGGGACCGACTTGTTTGAGGTGTGGAGACGTTCGACATTTCTGAGATGCTGACATCTCCGAGAGCGTTGGGACGCCTCCACACACCACGTCGCTGATTTGGCATCCGAAGTATGCTGTAAAGCGGGTTCAGAGGTCAACGTCCCTCTCCCACGAACAGCTCCACTCTGCACTGAATCTGGATGTGAAACTGCACCGGTCGCACGGCCGACAGATCAGGAGGCGGTGGGGGGGGGGGGGGTGAGGTGAGGTGTGAGGTTTGGTGGGGTGAGGTGAGGTGTGAGGTTTGGTGGGGTGAGGTGAGGTGAGGTGAGGTGAGGTGTGAGGTTTGGTGAGGTTTGGTGAGGTTTGGTGAGGTTTGGTGAGGTTTGGTGAGGTGAGGTGTGAGGTTTGGTGGGGTGAGGCGAGGTGTGAGGTTGGATGAGGTGAGGTGTGATGTTTGGTGAGGTGAGGTGTGAGGTTTGGTGAGGTGAGGTGTGAGGTTTGGTGAGGTTTGGTGAGGTGAGGTGAGGTGTGAGGTTTCGTGGGGTGAGGTATGAGGTTTGGTGGGGTGGGGTGAGGTGGTGTGAGGTTTGGTGGGGTGGTGTGAGGTGTGAGGTTGGGTGGGGTGAGGTGAGGTGTCAGGTTTGAGGTTTGGTGGGGTGAGGTGTGGTGAGGTGTGAGGTTTGGTGAGGTTTGGTGAGGTTTGGTGAGGTGAGGTGTGAGGTTTGGTGGAGTGGGATGGGGTGAGGTGTGAGGTTTGGTGAGGTTTGGTGAGGTGAGGGTGTGAGGTTTGGTGGAGTGGGAAGGGGTGAGGTGTGAGGTTTGGTGGGGTGAGGTGAGGTGTGAGGTTTCGGGTGTACACGTGTCGCGACGGAGATACCATCTCTCCACTGTCAGCTCCTGCCTCGGGAGCGCAGGTGTGTGGCGTTGACAGGTGATAAACAGCGTCTCTATCACCGCCACGCCCCGCCGCCCCAGTAACGCCTCGCTATACCC
Organism: Chirona hameri; assembly: GCA_036785665.1. Classification (NCBI taxonomy): domain Eukaryota; kingdom Metazoa; phylum Arthropoda; class Thecostraca; order Balanomorpha; family Balanidae; genus Chirona; species Chirona hameri. The sequence continues at coordinate 48,134 of JAXIVJ010001797.1, forward strand.
GTTCGACGGCCAGATGACCGCTGTAGGCGGTACGCATATCGTACAGACACCGTCACAGTCGCGACTGCAGATAGCGGTATCTCCCCGACCCCACCGGGACGTGGCGTCCGCTGTCCGCTGTCCGCTGTCCAGTGGCCGTCCTTGGCGGGTCTCGAGCCGTGCTGGACATCGTATCACAAGCCGATGGCGTGCCGGCCGTACAGCGGACCGCCGCGTGGCCGTGCAGTCCGCCCCGCAATGGCTCGGCGGCAGCTCAGTCAGGTCTCGAGCCGTGCTGGACATCGTATCACAAGCCGATGGCGTGCCGGCCGTACAGCGGACCGCCGCGTAGCCGTGCAGTCCGCCCCGCAATGGCTCGGTGGCAGCTCAGTCAGGTCTCGAGCCGTGCTGGACATCGTATCACAAGCCGATGGCGTGCCGGCCGTACAGCGGACCGCCGCGTAGCCGTGCAGTCCGCCCCGCAATGGCTCGGTGGCAGCTCAGTCAGGTCTCGAGCCGTGCTGGACATCGTATCACAAGCCGATGGCGTGCCGGCCGTACAGCGGACCGCCGCGTAGCCGTGCAGTCCGCCCCGCAATGGCTCGGTGGCAGCTCAGTCAGGACACACCGCTGTGTCGCCTTAATGACCGCGTGACGCCGGTGCTGGAACCGCTGATCTGAGCGGAGCGCCGAGCACCGCCGCCGCACCATACATGGCCTCCGTGACGGGCACGTCTCGGACCAGCCGGCGCAGAGGCCACTTCCTCCTCGAGTCCGTCAAAATAAACCTATGCAGCATGGTGACAATAAGCCGGGCCGACACGATGGTATCTCGCCGTTTGCGGCGACTGTGAGGTGCGCCGACATCAGGGGGGGGGGGGGGGGGGGTGCAGCGGCTGGAGTCGAAACGGGCCGGACAGTAGATCTCCATTGTCCAGCCCACTGCAGTTCCGTGACACACAGGCCACGTAGCCCGTAACGCAGGGTGACAGAGGCTGGGCTGACTCGAACACGTCACATCATCCGTCACACAGGCCGACTCAGGACCAATCCGTCACACAGGCCGACTCAGGACCAATCCGTCACACAGGCCGACTCAGGACCAATCCGTCACACAGGCCGACTCAGGACCAATCCGTCACACAGGCCGACTCAGGACCAATCCGTCACACAGGCCGACTCAGGACCAATCCGTCACACAGGCCGACTCAGGACCAATCCGTCACACAGGCCGACTCAGGACCAATCCGTCACACAGACCGACTCAGGACCAATCCGTCACACAGGCCGACTCAGGACCAATCCGTCACACAGGCCGACTCAGGACCAATCCGTCACACAGGCCGACTCAGGACCAATCCGTCACACAGGCCGACTCAGGACCAATCCGTCACACAGGCCGACTCAGGACCAATCCGTCACACAGACCGACTCAGGACCAATCCGTCACACAGGCCGACTCAGGACCAATCCGTCACACAGGCCGACTCAGGACCAATCCGTCACACAGGCCGACTTAGGACCAATCCGTCACACAGGCCGACTCAGGACCAATCCGTCACACAGGCCGATTCAGGACCAATCCGTCACACAGGCCGACTCAGGACCAATCCGTCACACAGGCCGACTCAGGACCAATCCGTCACACAGACCGACTCAGGACCAATCCGTCACACAGGCCGACTCAGGACCAATCCGTCACACAGACCGACTCAGGACCAATCCGTCACACAGGCCGACTCAGGACCAATCCGTCACACAGGCCGACTCAGGACCAATCCGTCACACAGGCCGACTTAGGACCAATCCGTCACACAGGCCGACTCAGGACCAATCCGTCACACAGGCCGACTCAGGACCAATCCGTCACACAGACCGACTCAGGACCAATCCGTCACACAGGCCGACTCAGGACCAATCCGTCACACAGGCCGACTCAGGACCAATCCGTCACACAGGCCGACTCAGGACCAATCCGTCACACAGGCCGACTCAGGACCAATCCGTCACACAGGCCGACTCAGGACCAATCCGTCACACAGACCGACTCAGGACCAATCCGTCACACAGGCCGACTCAGGACCAATCCGTCACACAGGCTGGTGAAGGCGGTCGCGCAGTCTGACACAGGCTGGTGAGGTCACTAACATACCGCAACACAGGACGAGACAGACTGGTTCAGGACCAGTCCGTCACACTGACGATACAGGACGTCACGGGCCGACGCGGGCTGGCGTTGATAGTCACAGGCTGACGCATAGGCTTCACGGGGCTGCACGGTCCGCGCGCCAGTGCCGAGACTGTCTGTCGTCACGCCTCCAGCGTCTCGCCAGGCCGCCGCCCGTCCGTCTCCGGGCTGCCGTGTCTCCCCTGTCCCCGGACCCCTCCTGGCCCTGGATTCCAGCCCTAGCCGCGTCACAGTCCGCCGCCCGCGGCAGCTGCATCGCCCCTCCTTCCTGCAGCTGTGGTGACTCGTACATACACGTCGCCGCCGTGCCCTGCGGACGAGGGGTCAACACGCGCCGCCGTGCCCTGCGGACGAGGGGTCAGCACGCGCCGCCGTGCCCTGCGGACGAGGGGTCAACACGCGCCGCCGTGCCCTGCGGACGAGGGGTCAACACGCGCCGCCGTGCCCTGCGGACGAGGGGTCAACACGCGCCGCCGTGCCCTGCGGACGAGGGGTCAACACGCGCCGCCGCGCCGAGCCGCGACAATAGGCTAACGAGACAATTCCGGCGCACGTGTGGCGCCGTGCACGTGAGAACGTGCCGCCGCCAGCCGGAGGGGCGGTGACCGGTGACCCCTTCCACTGCGGCCACCCGCTGTGACACGCTCGTCATTATGGAGCCAGAGCTAACCGCAGCCTGACTGGGCCGGATTGAAAGGGTGCCATAGACCGCGTTTGTAGTTCAATTCAAACCCTACTCAATGTGTGTGCTCTTTGCTCATTATTCACCATGAAAGGTGAATGGGCGAGTATTGAGCCAACTGCACTATACTGGTCAGTTTGGTCATGCTGGTGTTTACAGGTGTCATACGGGTCATACAGGTGTGTCTACAGGTCTGTTCAACAGTAACATGCATAGCGATACATTTGCTTCTACTGCCTTCGCATGTTTGATTTCAATCGCCAAACAGTGCATACCACTAGACAGCAGCACGATATCAATGAAGTGGTCGCATGGACGCTGCACGAGTACTCCCTAGCCTAGTCACCAAAGAAGATGAATAGACATATGCAACAGAAGCGAAATAAATTACAAGGCTATGCGAGTGTTGCAGAGATTCAGGGGCTAAAACGGTGCATAATGTCAATTACCGGTACAACATCGGTATGGTTTATTATTGGATACCGGATTGGTTTAGTCGGACCTGGAAACTTCCCAGTAGGTATACAATACCCATGTTGCCGATTGTTCGTGAGCGGCCGGCGCCAGTGGAAAGGCGTTCGATCAAGACGAGCGGTCATGAGCCTACACAATACATCTCTGCTGCGGTGCGATACAGGCGAGCCTACACAATACATCTCTGCTGCTGTGCGATACAGGCGAGCCTACACAATACATATCTGCTGCGGTGCGATACAGGCGAGCCTACACAATACATATCTGCTGCGGTGCGATACAGGCGAGCCTACACAATACATATCTGCTGCGGTGCGATACAGGCGAGCCTACACAATACATATCTGCTGCGGTGCGATACAGGCGAGCCTACACAATACATCTCTGCTGCGGTGCGATACAGGCGAGCCTACACAATACATATCTGCTGCGGTGCGATACAGGCGAGCCTACACAATACATCTCTGCTGCGGTGCGATACAGGCGAGCCTACACAATACATCTCTGCTGCGGTGCGATACAGGCGAGCCTACACAATACATCTCTGCTGCTGTGCGATACAGGCGAGCCTACACAATACATCTCTGCTGCGGTGCGATACAGGCGAGCCTACACAATACATCTCTGCTGCGGTGCGATACAGGCGAGCCTACACAATACATATCTGCTGCGGTGCGATACAGGCGAGCCTACACAATACATATCTGCTGCTGTGCGATACAGGCGAGCCTACACAATACATATCTGCTGCTGTGCGATACAGGCGAGCCTACACAATACATATCTGCTGCGGTGCGATACAGGCGAGCCTACACAATACATATCTGCTGCGGTGCGATACAGGCGAGCCTACACAATACATCTCTGCTGCGGTGCGATACAGGCGAGCCTACACAATACATATCTGCTGCGGTGCGATACAGGCGAGCCTACACAATACATCTCTGCTGCTGTGCGATACAGGCGAGCCTACACAATACATCTCTGCTGCTGTGCGATACAGGCGAGCCTACACAATACATCTCTGCTGCGGTGCGATACAGGCGAGCCTACACAATACATCTCTGCTGCGGTGCGATACAGGCGAGCCTACACAATACATATCTGCTGCGGTGCGATACAGGCGAGCCTACACAATACATCTCTGCTGCTGTGCGATACAGGCGAGCCTACACAATACATCTCTGCTGCGGTGCGATACAGGCGAGCCTACACAATACATCTCTGCTGCTGTGCGATACAGGCGAGCCTACACAATACATATCTGCTGCTGTGCGATACAGGCGAGCCTACACAATACATCTCTGCTGCGGTGCGATACAGGCGAGCCTACACAATACATATCTGCTGCGGTGCGATACAGGCGAGCCTACACAATACATCTCTGCTGCTGTGCGATACAGGCGAGCCTACACAATACATCTCTGCTGCTGTGCGATACAGGCGAGCCTACACAATACATCTCTGCTGCGGTGCGATACAGGCGAGCCTACACAATACATCTCTGCTGCTGTGCGATACAGGCGAGCCTACACAATACATATCTGCTGCGGTGCGATACAGGCGAGCCTACACAATACATATCTGCTGCGGTGCGATACAGGCGAGCCTACACAATACATATCTGCTGCTGTGCGATACAGGCGAGCCTACACAATACATATCTGCTGCGGTGCGATACAGGCGAGCCTACACAATACATATCTGCTGCTGTGCGATACAGGCGAGCCTACACAATACATATCTGCTGCGGTGCGATACAGGCGAGCCTACACAATACATCTCTGCTGCGGTGCGATACAGGCGAGCCTACACAATACATCTCTGCTGCGGTGCGATACAGGCGAGCCTACACAATACATATCTGCTGCTGTGCGATACAGGCGAGCCTACACAATACATATCTGCTGCTGTGCGATACAGGCGAGCCTACACAATACATCTCTGCTGCTGTGCGATACAGGCGAGCCTACACAATACATATCTGCTGCTGTGCGATACAGGCGAGCCTACACAATACATATCTGCTGCTGTGCGATACAGGCGAGCCTACACAATACATCTCTGCTGCGGTGCGATACAGGCGAGCCTACACAATACATCTCTGCTGCGGTGCGATACAGGCGAGCCTACACAATACATCTCTGCTGCGGTGCGATACAGGCGAGCCTACACAATACATCTCTGCTGCGGTGCGATACAGGCGAGCCTACACAATACATATCTGCTGCGGTGCGATACAGGCGAGCCTACACAATACATATCTGCTGCGGTGCGATACAGGCGAGCCTACACAATACATATCTGCTGCGGTGCGATACAGGCGAGCCTACACAATACATCTCTGCTGCGGTGCGATACAGGCGAGCCTACACAATACATATCTGCTGCGGTGCGATACAGGCGAGCCTACACAATACATATCTGCTGCGGTGCGATACAGGCGAGCCTACACAATACATATCTGCTGCGGTGCGATACAGGCGAGCCTACACAATACATCTCTGCTGCGGTGCGATACAGGCGAGCCTACACAATACATCTCTGCTGCGGTGCGATACAGGCGAGCCTACACAATACATCTCTGCTGCTGTGCGATACAGGCGAGCCTACACAATACATATCTGCTGCTGTGCGATACAGGCGAGCCTACACAATACATCTCTGCTGCTGTGCGATACAGGCGAGCCTACACAATACATATCTGCTGCGGTGCGATACAGGCGAGCCTACACAATACATATCTGCTGCGGTGCGATACAGGCGAGCCTACACAATACATATCTGCTGCGGTGCGATACAGGCGAGCCTACACAATACATCTCTGCTGCTGTGCGATACAGGCGAGCCTACACAATACATATCTGCTGCGGTGCGATACAGGCGAGCCTACACAATACATATCTGCTGCGGTGCGATACAGGCGAGCCTACACAATACATCTCTGCTGCTGTGCGATACAGGCGAGCCTACACAATACATATCTGCTGCGGTGCGATACAGGCGAGCCTACACAATACATATCTGCTGCGGTGCGATACAGGCGAGCCTACACAATACATCTCTGCTGCTGTGCGATACAGGCGAGCCTACACAATACATCTCTGCTGCGGTGCGATACAGGCGAGCCTACACAATACATATCTGCTGCGGTGCGATACAGGCGAGCCTACACAATACATATCTGCTGCGGTGCGATACAGGCGAGCCTACACAATACATCTCTGCTGCGGTGCGATACAAGCGAGCCTACACAATACATCTCTGCTGCGGTGCGATAAAGGCGGCATCGTGTCGCGATCGCATTCATCATGGCTAACGTCAGGGCTGCGGGGTCGATCGGTTTTCAGGTAACTCCGACTCCGACTCCGACTCCGACTCCGACTCCGACCCCGAAATCGACTCCGGCCTTTAATTGGCTGAAGCTATTGAGAACGGTCACAATAAACGACCACCCGCAGCAACTTTACCGGTTTCAAAATTGGATCTCATTTTAATGGAAAATATAGTAGTTAAATGAAATATTGTCTGACCATAACATTCTATTTCAAGATTCCAGAAGTCCAAAAAGATAAGTTGTCAGGTCTTGTGACAACCCTACCAACCACATGGATATTAACCAATAAGTAAATACTATAGTTCATGAATTGCATGACGTTTAACTCCCCTGAGCAAGCTATACGTCACTTTAAACAGGTTTTTCTGCAACTTGATTTCTCGTGATCGTTGCTTAGATTCCTTGGGTGGCATTTTTTATCTACATCCGATGACACACCCCATAGGTTCGATTTCGCCCACCATGTTACACGATTGAAACGAGTGTTTGGCATGACTCAAGATCATTAAAGAGAATGTTTCACCTTTCAGAAAGTTGTCAAATAGACGCTGGTTGTAGTCGAAAATATGAAGTAAGTGCTGCTGAAAACGATGGTGATACTTTTTATCTCTCGAAAAGTCACTTAACTCTATACAAATTAAGGTTTTAAATTTGGGATGATGACGTCATTATTGAGCTGTAGACCACCGCTGATTGGCTGACAAAGTGGGATTGTCTGAAAAAGTGGCTGTCAGCGAATCAGCGGCGGCACTAGCCTAGACCCCATTTTGCAAATCGGAAATTAAATTGCTTAAAAACGGCTAAGTTTCGGGGAAAATGACCTTAGTATTTTCGACATTTCAATAACGGCCAAAGATAATGGCTATCTCAGTTCAAAACCAATACAAAGGTGAAACATTCCCTTTAAATGGCAAGGGAATCGATGCAAGCTAGTCGAAGGGTATTATTTTTTAGTCATCGCCACCGGCGGTTCACTAAAATGCACCTGAAAAAAATGCCCATGCGCTACCGCATGACATTTTGCCGACTCCGACTCCGGCCGAAATCACCGACTCCGACCGGCGCCGACTCCGACTCCAACTCCAACTCCAACTCCAACTCCAACTCCAACTCCAACTCCAACTCCAACTCCAACTCCAACTCCTACTCCAACTCCAACTCCAACTCCAACTCCAACTCCAACTCCAACTCCAACTCCAACTCCAACTCCAACTCCAACTCCAACTCCAGCTCCAGCTCCAGCTCCAGCTCCAGCTCCAGCTCCAGCTCCGACTCCGACTCCGCAGCCCTGGCTAACGTACCCGCGACACATGGCTCGCAGGTGCACAGTACAAGGCGGAGGACATCCGCGTACAAATCGATATGATTCATCGGTAGAAAGTTATGCGGTTATTAGGTACGTACAAGGGTTACAAAGCAAATTAAAAGAAAAAAACAACAAGGCGCAGAACACTGTCATGAGAATCGATCAGGTGATGCAACATTGCAAAACATCGTTATTGCTTGCCTATTCTGCTTTTCCAACATGAAATGGGTCCGACAGACAGATCAGCCTATTCAGCACCAACGTAGGAATTGTGGTTACTATATTCTACAGCTCTAGTGATTACCCACAATCCTGACCGAAAAGTCACGCTCGGGGACTTTACATAGACGGATCGAGTCGCGCTAACGCCGAGTCGCCATGAGAGATCACGTCTCAATTCACAGCCGCCTCATATATAAGCCGGCCCGGGATGTTCGCCATATAGACCAATGCAGTCTCCGATGGGGCGGCACCCAGAGATGGCCGCGAATTCATCGGGACTCGGCCGAACTTTCATTCAGACAAAATGGCTCTGACAGAAAGTTTGAAATTGAAATCAGGGATGCAATTACTCTTGGCAAACGCACCAAAACGGAAAGGCTGAAGATTTCCCAGAAGCTCTGCTTAGCAGAGAGTATGTCCCAGAGGGAGCCGTCATTACTTTTCTGTTAAAACAGTGACTTCAATAACAAGACAGACGGTAAACACTGAGGAACTTAGGAGCCACTTCAAGCTTTTTGCACCGTCCAGTAAAAGCTTGAAATGGCTCCAGGGCACTTCTTGCGATCGTACATAGAATATGACAATGCTTGGCATGAAATAAATATGAGGAAAAACAATTATAAAACGAGACAGCTATCCATTCGGTTAAGAAGTAGGTATGCCAAGTAAGAACTTATCTTCAACTTATACTTATAAATAATTACCAAAAATGTTGAGAACCGCAGCGAACGCGCTTGCAATCCAATCAGTCAACGGCGTGAATATAATCCATGCACATGTTTTGATTGCCACACAAAAGAGTAGACCACCAAAATCCTGCAACGCCAGCATGCAAGGCAACGTAGACGTCTGCTAGCTCAGAGGACGTGAAGACGGATATGTCGTCACAAGCGATAGTTTCCCGCACTGTCAACATCCCCTCGTCTGTCGTCCGTTTCCTGGCCGATAAGTGTCAGTTACCGACCCCGTCTAGTGTCACCCAGCTTAGCTTCTCTTTCTTCCGGACGTTGGCTTGCGTACGTCTCAGAATGCTTTATGCCATAATTGAAACGCGCTCTTGCAGTGAAACTCGCTATTCTCGCGGAATGACTACAAAGAGATGATGAAATTTGCTTAGCGTCGTTCATAACACGCAAGCACATGGACAGAGCGTGCACTGCAATAAACGCTGGGGTCGTGACCGATGAACATTTCCTCGAGGCAATATGCGAGCTAGTTGTAAAAACTGACAGATATAGCTCGTTTGCCAGGAGTCATGAACGCCCAGAAATTGTTAGAGGAAATTTCCCTGTGCATGGCACGCCCTCAGATAATAAGACCGTAGACGTGACTTATGACGGGTAAGACTCGGATACTCAAGAGCCAGTAAAACATGTTTATAAAATGTGATTACGAGCGAGCGCGAAGCGCTCGCTCGTCCTTCCGTGGTGTATGGAAAAATATGATTATGAGCGGCCCGGCCCGGCCCGAGGCGACGCTTTTGAGAAGCTCATATCTCTGCAACCGCACGCCCGATTGACAAGCGGTCTTCTTTGCTTAGCAGCCCCATCTAACCTATCCTGTTTGAGACCAGTGCTGACTCATGTGGGTGACTACCACTGCGCGTGGCGCGTGCCGCGTGAGGGGTGTTGAAAAGTATTTGCTCGCAATAACTCCGCAACGGCTGGACAGATTATGTGTAAATTTCGTGTGTGGTTAGGGACCCCTCAGCCGCCACTTTCACACAACTCAGGGGTGGGGTGACTCTGTACGTGCGCACGTGCACACCCCTATTCTATATCTCAGGAACGGCTGAGCCGATTGTGTTCAAATTTGGTGTGTGGTTAGGGACCTCTCATCCGCCAGTTTCCCACAAGTCGGGAGTGGGGTGGCTTTGCACGTGCGCACGTGCACACCCCTATTCTATATCTATGGAACGGCTGAGCCGATTGTGTTCAAATTTGGTGTGTGGTTAGGGACCTCTCAGCCCCCACATTCCCACAAGTCAAAGGTGGGTGCTTCTGCACGTGTGCACGTGCGCACCTTTTTTTTGTATCTCAGAAACTACTTGCCCGATCGAGTTGAAATTCCCCGTGCATTTCCTTCGCGCTCGCTCGTTCATCGCCAACTACGGCGCCTTACTGGTTATGAGCGGCCCGGCCCGACATGTGGCGACGCTTTTCAGAAGCTAATATCTCTGCAACCGCAAATCCGATTAGCAAGCGGGCTTCTTTGCTGAGTAGTCCCATCCAACCTACCCTGTTCGATACCAGTGCGGACTCATGTGGGTGACTACCACTGCGCGTGGCGCGTGCCGCGTGAGGGGTGTTGAAAAGCGTTTTCTCGCAAAAAAAACTCCACAACGGCTAGGCAGATTGTTTGCAAATTTAGTGTGTGGTTAGAGACCCCTCAGCCGCCACTTTCCCACAAGTCAGGGGTGGGGTGCCTCTGCACATGCGCACGTGCACACCCCTATTTTATATCTCAGGAACGGCTGAGCCGATTGTGTTCAAATTAAGTGTGTGGTTAGGGACCTTTCAGCCGCCACTTTCCCACAAGTCAGGGGTGGGGTGCCTCTGCACGTGCGCACGTACACACCTCTATTCTGTCTCAGGAAAGGCTGAGCCGATTGTTATAATTTTGTGTGTGGTTAGGGACCTCTCAGCCACCGACTTTCCAAAGTCAGGGGTGGGGTGCCTCTGCACGTGCGCACGTGCACACCCCTATTCTATATCTCAGGAACGGCTGAGCCGATTGTGTTCAAATTCAGTGTATGGTTAGGGACCTCTCAGCCGCCTCTTTCCCATAAGTCAGGGGTGCGGTGCCTCTGCCCGTTCGCACGTGCGCACCCTTTTTTTATCTCAGAAACTACTTTCCGATCGAGTTAAAATTCACCATAGATTTCATTCCCACTCGCTTGTTCTTTGCCGACTACGGCGCCTTTCTGGTTATATGTGATGAGCGTAACTTTCCTTCTAGAAAATATATCTTAGTAGCATCTATCGATGGAAGACTTCGAATTCAACGTCAATTAAACACCTGTTGAATAATGTGGGATAGCGCTTTTTTGAGGCTCATAATGTATAAGAGAGCTAATACAAACCACATCCTCATATTATGTAATATATTAATACAAAATGAAACAAAAGAGACGACAGTTACAGGCGTAGCCCATCTCCAGGTCTCTGGAGATGGCCTACCCACCCACCCACCCCCAAAATCCGACCTGGAGATCGGCTACGCCTGAAACTGTTGTCTCTTTTGTTTCATTTTGTTTCAATATATTACATAGTATGAGGCTGTGGTTTGTATTAACTCTATCAATAAAACAAGTTTCAATAGAACGACGCCTGCAAATTACATTTAATTTTCGCTTGTAGTTTGCATTATAGAACTACTTAAGAGCAATATTGTATTGCGTTCCAAAAAGTCTTGAACAGTAGCAGCAGCAATGGATGACCGGATAGTTATGGACCCATGTATCTTGCGCCGATCTGCTGGTGGCAACAACAATTAGTCCGTTCTTATAAATGGCCGGCCCTTCCCAGATAACTGAAATGGCCAGTAGATTATTGGAGAGCCAGCTCCGAGCCGCAACTTATCGCTTAACCCAGCTGCCTGCACAAAACCCGAGAACGAAAACCGCCTCACGGCATTGTCCCGGCCGCTGAAGGCTGACCGAAAGCGCAGCGGCCGAGCTGCGACCGACCCGCGTTATGTATTCCAGTGGCCGGGCTGCTGCCACCGGCCGTCAATTGCAATAAGTTACTGACGCTGCTTCGTGAATTTCACACATCCATTTGCCCCGGCCTGGCAGATCTGTGGCCAATGACGACGTAATTCAACGCTGCTTTCTCTGCGACGGTGAAAGACCGCTGCAGCCAGGAGTTAATCCGAAGGCGAACTCCGAAACAAAAAAGCGCGACCGGCTTGGTTCGTTCGTCGTCTGATTGACTTCGCCAGAACTAATACACCGTTCCTGGTTCCAGCTTGTCGAAACCAGGTACAGCCGCCGAGGAGTGAAAAGTTTCAGCCTGCTCGGTCGACCGCAGGGAAATAACTCAATCCGCTCCGCCCAACCCAAGCTAGTCCGCCCAACAGAGAGAAAAGAGAGAAACCCACTGCCTGGCCACGTGACGGCCGATGCATCTACAGAGATCCTGGTCACATGACGGCCGCTGCATCTGCAGAGATCCTGGCCACATGACGGCCGCTGCATCTGCAGAGATCCTGGCCACGTGAGGCCGCTGCATCTGCAGAGATCCTGGCCACGTGACGGCCGCTGCATCTGCAGAGATCCTGGCCACGTGACGGCCGCTGAATCTGCAGAGATCCTGGCCACGTGACGGTCGCTGCATCTGCAGAGATCCTGGCCACGTGACGGCCGCTGCATCTGCAGAGATCCTGGCCACGTGACGGCCGCTGCATCTGCAGAGATCCTGGCCACGTGATGGCCGCTGCATCTGCAGAGATCCTGGCCACATGACGGCCGCTGCATCTGCAGTGATCCTGGCCACGTGATGGCCGCTGCATCTGCAGAGATCCTGGCCACGTGAGGCCGCTGCATCTGCAGAGATCCTGGCCACGTGAGGCCGCTACATCTGCAGAGATCCTGGTCACGTGAGGCCGCTGCATCTGCAGAGATCCTGGCCACGTGAGGCCGCTACATCTGCAGAGATCCTGGCCACGTGAGGCCGCTGCATCTGCAGAGATCCTGGCCACGTGAGGCCGCTGCATTTGCAGAGATCCTGGCCACGTGAGGCCACTGCATCTGCAGAGATCCTGGCCACGTGAGGCCGCTGCATCTGCAGAGATCCTGGCCACGTGACGGCCGCTGCATCTGCAGAGATCCTGGCCACGTGAGGCCGCTGCATCTGCAGAGATCCTGGCCACGTGACGGCCGCTGCATCTGCAGAGATCCTGGCCACGTGAGGCCGCTGCATCTGCAGAGATCCTGGCCACATGACGGCCGCTGCATCTGCAGAGATCCTGGCCACGTGAGGCCGCTGCAGCTGCAGAGATCCTGGCCGCGGGACGATCGTAGACATCGATCAGACGCCTCTCGGAATTCATCAGCGGCGGTGGAGCGCTCGAGGCCGTGGGAGGATTCCGAAGCCTCCGCGGACAACCCGATCCATCTCCATCGCGCTGTCTTCGGACGAGTCTCACGTCCGTCTCACGTAGAATCGCGCCTCACGTCGGCCGCGTTACCCGGCAGTACACACTGGCGGATCCAGGGGGCGGCAGGGGCATGGATGGTAAGCCCCCCCCCATCCCAAGCTCGACAGGGGCGGCAATAGAAATTAGCCCCCCTCAAAATCCGCTGAAACTGGCGATGAAAAATGGGTACGGCCTGCGGAAAAAACTTCTTGCGAAAGAAAGAAATCTTGTTTTTGCCTCGTTCGTGTTTCCTCTATTTGGAAGCATTTTGGTAGCAGTAGGGATAGGGAAAGTGGCGCGTCTGACGCTATTTTGGAGTGATTCACAACCAACGCAAGTTATAATTTTACACGCAGCGCGCGTCGCAGCCTTTGGTCTCCTGCTGCCTGCTGGATGGCAGAGGAGCGCGTGAGTGAATTTCCTTGTATAAGTACCTATGTTGTATGGAATCACTGGCGGATCCAAAGGGGCGGCAGGGGCAAAAGCCCCCCCCCCCCCACACACACACACACATTCCAAGCTCGACAGAGGCGGCAATAGAAATTAGCCCCACTCCAAAAATCCGCTGAAACTAGCGATTAAAAATTGGTACTGCCTGCGAAAAAATAACTTCTTGCGAAATAAATCTATTTTTGCTTTGCCTCATTCGTGTTTCCTCTATTTGGTAGCATTTGGGTAGCAGTGATAGGGAAAGTGGTGCGTCTGACGCTATTTTAGAGTGATTCTCAACCAACGTAAGCTAAATTTACACGCAGCGTCGCAGCCTTTGGTCTCCTGCTGCATGCTGGGTGGCAGAGGAGCGCGTGAGTGAATTTCCTTACATAGGTACTTATGTTGTGTGGAATACGTCTACCAGTATTAAGTAGGGTAATTAGGTTCAGTTAAAACAATCAAAATGTTCTTCTTTTGTAGCTGGAGATTCCACGACAAATCGACACAAACAAAGTGCAAAATGACACCGTCATGTCACCGATTATGGCCAAAATTGGTATATGGGGTAACCTGGGGCGCTTAAGTGAGCTGTGAAAGTTGTATTACAATGCAAGCAGTGGTTCAGGAGATATTGCCTCGGGCATTTTTATAAGGTCACGGTGCAGGTCAATCTTTGGCAGCCCATATGGCGGGGAATTTATGAAGCAATATAGATGTATTACATGTCATGAGAATGGCAATGAGCTGTGTTATAACATGGCGATGTTTTTTTCCGGACATTTTCAAATTTAGTAGGTACGTTTTCGAAATTGTACAACTTTTTGGATACCATTTCTCAAACGTGTTTCTAATTCTTCGCTATGCTATTCTTACGTGTAAGGACGTGTCAATTCAGTGCACAAATAAAATTGAGGGATATTTGCCTCCAAGTATCTCAAATTTGTAATTTTACATGCTATTGTTATATATATATGTTATTCGCTAATAACTTTTGATGGAATCAAACTAGAATGGTACGGTAAACGATATTTTGCTGTTCTCATCGAGACGAGTTGAATGCTCTGCAGTATTACCTCGTTCTGGCATTTGATGACCTTGACCTTAAATTTCAAAATTAGTATATTTTGTTTGGGGGGGATACCCAAGCCAAATATATTTCCTGTTTTGACTTTATTATTAAGTGTAAAGAAGTGTCGTTCAAACATAAAAAATGATGGTTATTTGTCCTCAAATATGCTATTTTTTCGTTGTATGTTCTTTTTGTGAAAGATGTTATTCCCCAATAACTTTTGACTGAATAAAGACAAAAAAGGTAAAATGGACACCATTTTGTTATTTTCGGCACGACGCGTTGAATGATATGCAATATGACCTCTTTCTAACATTTGGTGACCTTCGTCTAAGGTCAATGTCAAGGTTCAAAGTTAGGTTTCCAATTGTGGCCTATGTGGCGATGTTATAATATCTTAAAACTTGTTTTGTTGCGAGGAATTCGATTGTGCTTAAATAACGCCTGATCGTCAATGGCAACTTTTAAATTCATTTTAATTTGATGTCGAATAGTAACTTCATAACTTCCTTCTCGGTGTAAAGAAAGCCTGCAAATGTCTCAGTTTGCTTTATAATCATCAACGATCGCGCAATTATTTTAATACCAATGAATTCCTATCTTCAAGACAAGTTTAAAGATATATAACATCACCGTGTAGGTCAAATTTGGAAGGGTCGCTTGCTCTTGCTTGCGTCATGACCTTGACCTTAGGTCAAGGTCATCAAATGTCAGAAAGAAGTCATGCTGCTCAGCATTCAACGCGTCTTGATGATAACAAAAGGACGTTTACCGTGCCCTTCTAGCTTTATTGAGTCGAAAGGTATTAGCGAATAACTAATTTGCATATAAAATAGCATGTAAAATGACAAAATTTGATATATTTGAAGGCAAATATAAATCAATTTTATTTTTGCACTTAATTGACACGTCCTTACACGTAAGAATAGCATAGCGAACAATTTAGCCAAAGTCCTTAAAGGGGAAAAATGGGGGGTACCTTTTAGGTCATATGGAGGCCCCTGGGGCCCGGAAGGCCCCAGTGAAATTAGCCCCCCCCCCCACACATTGGGAGGCTGGATCCGCCAGTGGCGGCACAGCTGTTTAGCTTGCTAATAAGGTGTCGCCCTGAGGCCAGCTGGTCGTGCAGCACCGTGCTGCGCCGTGCTCAGCCGTGCCCAGCCGTGCCCGCTGCCGTTCCGCCACAGGGCTATCCAATAACGTGGCGGCGCGCATGCGCTCCAGTCATCAATCTACCATGTTCTACTGAATGGAGCGGCACACGGGCAGGCCGGGGAGCGGCGTCCGGGGGAGGGTCCCGGGTCAAGGTCAGACGACGCGCCAGACCAGCGGGACCGCCCGGCCTGGTACAGCTCGCCGCTCAGCCACATGCCACGCAGTGGCTGAAGGTGCGCACAATGAGCGCAAGGACGCCGCCGGCTCAGGCAGAACAGAAACAACAAATACGCAGATGGCCAAGGATATAGGCCACGCTTGAAGTATAGCTGAAATATAGCTGTGGACATAGGCGTACACAAGGGGGGGGGGGGGGGCAAACGGGGCAATGCCCCCCTGAAGGTCTGTACGTACCCCCTTTGGTCGAAAAATAGTGAGCCTTTTAAAAATATAGTGGGCCAAATCCGTGTTTTTTGGTGGAGGTACTTTATGCCCGCCTGAGCAAAAATTGCCCCCTCCTGGAGTGAATCCTGGGTACGCTACTGGCTGTGGAAGAAGAAAAACTAATACTTCCACTAGGAAGAAGAACAAACTAATAACAAGCAATCAAAGCTGACATTACGACCGAACAAACACCCATTTGAATCGACAGTACGATGATTTGTTTATTAGTTTATTGATTAATTACTTAAAGGGAATACACAAACTAATAAGAAGAAATCAAAGCTGACATTACGACCGAACAAACACCCATTTGAATCGACAGTACGATGATTTGTTTATACGTTTATTGATAAATTACTTAAAGGGTTCACCTTTAACATGGGGTTTTGGACTGAGATAGCAGATTTGTAGAGCAGATCTAAAAATGGGCTGTGGTGAAAGAATTGCCTCCCTACGTTAAGTAATTTCGACACAGGACTAGTGGGCCCGGTTTCATGTCCGCTGTTCCGGGCCACGGTCGGGACATGAACGCTCACCGCCGGAGGCAGGTACACTCTCTGGCACGTAGTCTCTGATCACGACGCCTCGTTAATATCCGCTCAGCCGCCCGGGCGGCCCCTTGTCAGAGACTGTACATGGCGTCAGGCGGAGCGGGGCGGAGCCAGAATGCCAGCTGCTATCGTACGATTTATCGTGAAATGCAAAGAGAAACTTATTTCTTTCTCCACACATATATCCATCAGTTGTCCAAACCAAATTCGTAGTCATATTTGTAGTTTTGAGCTCAAGATGCACCGTATGGTTGAATTTCAAGACAACTTTCAATGTGACCTATTTCCTTTAACCCGCGCACTGCAGGGGCTTTGCGCCGAACACCAACTGCAGGGGGGTTGATTTCCGCCCCCCCCCCCCCTGAGATCTCGAAAACTACGCTACGTAGCGAGAAGCGGAAAAAGGCATTTGATAGCTTGATACATGTTCTATCGAAAGTATTTCAGTGTTCTTTTAGGTCAGATCAAAATTGAGGTCACCAGAGGTCATCAAAGGTCGAATTTTCCATTTTTTCCCTTTTTTAGGACATCGCTCCAGAAATTCCCATATATCTCAGAAACGATGCTAGTTAGAAACAAACGGAAAAAAGCAAATGGCAGCCAGTTAAATTTTCAATCGCTAAGGTGTCTTCAGATTTGATCTCAGATCAATATTTGAGACTTCAGAGGTAAAAAAGAAAAAAACTTTTTTTTTGCTAAATCGTTTTTTGCTATTAACTTTTTACTTAATAAAGATAACGGAAAACTGTTTACGCCATTGTGTTTATCTTGTCAAGGCGCTTCGAATGAAATACATGGTGACCTTGTTAAGTCAACTTAAGAATTTGACCTCAGGTCAAGGTCAAGTGGTGACCCAAGTAGGGCATATTGCATATGAGAAGACGTATCTCGACGAGACAAACACATTGATGTCTGTTTTACTTCTCTATCTTCATTATGTCGGGAGTTATTGACCAAAAAGTGATGGTGACCTCGCATGACCTCAAATGACCCAATAGGGGTCCCTGAACAAAACTTACACTTGGATCATCAAGAATATCCTATAATAACATGATCCAGAAGTAATTGGACTAATATCATGCATATCCTTTAAATAGGAAACATTTGTATATCTCCCCATTGACTTATTATGGGAGGTTACGAAATTGACCTGACCTTAGGTCACCGATATCAAAATTCTGAGATACACGAATTGTAAGTACGTATGCCCTCATCACACCCTGTAAGTTTCAAACCGATTGGTGAGAAACTCTGGCTTTGGCACAACTTTAAACATTTTTGGAGGTGGGGTCACTTGACCTGGTCTGGTGACCTGACCTGAGATGACCAGCAGCTATTTTTTTCAAAGTGTGCGCAATTGATGTCCTAACAGGTGTGCCAAAACCCGGCGGCGCGCAGCGCCGCCGTTTTTTCGCTATCTTTGAAAAACCTGAGGGGGGGCGGAAATCAACCCCCCTGCAGTGCGCGGGTTAAAGGGACATTCCCACTAGAGATGCAAGATTCTGGTCCCAGCGTCCCAACGCTGGGACCAGAACTGGTCACGGCCGTGACTGAAGCTGTGACTGGCTAGGCCAGCGCCATAGGGTTAGCATTGCAGCGCCGTGACTAAAGCTGTGACTTGCCAGCTCATTCCGAGGCCATGACTAGGCTGTGACCAAAGATTTAGGATTTTCTACACCTCTAATTCCCACCTTAGCATTAGTTTTGAGTTGATATAGCAAAGATAGTGGCTATGTTGTGAAATTTAGGAAGGTAGCATTTAAAACAAACAAAGTTATCTGGTCTTTGAGAAATTCGAGCTTGATTTTTAAATTTGGGCCTTAGTAAGGCCCATCCTTATTTGGTAGTTTTGTTCCGATGACGTCACCTCTCGTCACTGCCGTGTGTACCTGTTTAGGGACAAGCCTTGAGGGTCTGGTTTGTCTTGATTTTCTATGATCGTGAAGTTCGATGGATGAGTGATGTGTAGCGCGTGCTGACATTTGACTAGATCGGAGTTCTGTCAATAGCTTTGAATGGAAGTGGTTAATCCGAAACATAAAGTTTCGGATTTTAATGGAAAAATAATTTAAGACCAAATATGCCTCGGATGCGCTGTGTTGTGTGCGGCGCAACAAATATTTAAGCTACGTTGTCCAGGTGACTCCAGGGCTTCGGATAACATGTTAACTGGGGGGGGGGGGGATAATTTCCCCCAGTGGAGGAAATTGCCCCCTCCCCTCCCCCCCCCCCCCCCCCCCCAGTGGAACCAATTTACCTCCCAGTGAAACGAGTTAATTCGACACGAGCGGGCACTAGGATACTATATATGATGCATCACTAGCCTTAAAAAATCCTTCAGGCACCCGACGTTTTTTTACTGTACTGCATGGCCTCGGATAGCATGTTTTTTTTTGGGGGGGGGAGGAAATGCCTCACAATGACTGCTGGCTGCCTCCCCAGTGACCAAATCGTGTCCCCACTAGTGGGAGCAAAATGCGTAGGTAACATACGATTGTACGGTCTGTAAAGTAGATAAAAGCGTCACTGAAACATGCTTTCAACTTAAGGGGACTATCCCACCTTAACATTATATTTGAGTTGAGATAGCCATTTTGATGGCTTGGCATTGAAATTAAGTATGGTAGCAGTTACAACAACCACAATGATCTAATCAAAAATATATTCGAGTTTGATTTTGACATCTGAAAAAATAAGGTCCATGTGTATTTGAATAGGGCCTCTAGACCGACAGCGTTGTCTCTCTTTACCCAACTGGTAATGATAGTTGACTTGTTTTAAGGTGAACCTTGGAAATATTTGCTACGTTTCAATGGTTTGGTAATCGGTTTGTTTTGTATTCAAAGCGCCAGCATTGTCTCGCAATACTTGTGCCCATACTTTGACAGCGTAAAGGATGTCTGTGTAGCTCTCTAGAGCTCAATATGACATCAACCCAAATATTAAAACTTAACTTTTTATGAAATTGAGCACTGTTTGCGAGAAACAAATGTCATAATCGTGTTCGGCAGCAATTACTTCATATTTTGCACCACAAGCGGCGTAGATTTGACAACTTTTGGGAGGGTGGGACAGTCCCTTTAAAACCAATAAAGCACTGTTTACAGCTACCTAGTGTAGCTTTGAGATCTTGAGGACGAATACCCGCTCCTCGTCGCGTCGGTACGAAATTGGCGTGGACCACAGGTGTCGATTTATATACGTTTGGGGTGGCCCTCGGCCTTAATATTTTGAGTTGGTCCCCAAAGATGCTTTTGGCTCCCTCAATGTTTTCCGGCGAATGGCGGATCCAAAGGGGTCAAAGGCCAAAGCCCACAAACCGCCTGAAATCAGCCAAAAATGGCGTATTTTCTCATTAAAAAGCCAATAAACCTTTACGAAAGAAAGTTGATTAAATCACCCATTCATCCATAAAGAAGCAAACTCCGATGAGTTCAAAATAACCAATAAACAACTTTGTCAAAATTGAATCAATATATTGCATGAACACCGACCAGCCACCAATCAACAAATGCGTCTTATAACTAAGCATCTATTGGTAATTTTCCATTGGAAATCGGTTCACAATTGACAGAGGCAATTCTTAAAACTGTAACCACAGGCAGAATGTATCCCTAATGTATCGCAGTTACAGGTGCATGTGCTTCTATTGCGGAGAATATTGCAGCTAACGGTACAAGCCACAATCAAAAGGTGTGCCTGTCCAAGACGAGTGTCGGTATTATTTTCAATTGGAAATCCAATGAAAATTGACAAAGTTATAGCCAATAATATTTCGAGCTAAGCGGCACTTCAACGGAAACAATAAACAAACTTTGTCAAAATTGAATCAATACATTGCATGAACACCGATCAGCCACCAATCAACAAATGCGTCTTATCACTAAGCATCTATTGGTAATTTTCAATTGGAAATCGGTTCACAATAATGACAGGAAATTACTTAAAACTGTAACCGCAGGCAGAATGTATCCCAAATGTATCGCAGTTACAGGTGCATGTGTTTCTATTGCGGAGAATATTGCAGCTACCGGTACGAGCCACCCTTCAAAAGGTGTGCCTTTTCAAGACGAGTGTAGACATTATTTCCAATTGGAAATCCAATGAAAATTGACAAAGTTATGGCCAACATTATTTCTAGCTCATGAACACATGATGCGCTTCGGTGGCGGCCGGTCCAAATAGCGAAAACTTTGTTCTATTACCCTAGCGAAAACGAAGTGCGGTAAGAATACTAATGACGCATGCGAAACGTCACAAGATTTGTCCCTTTAAGATATGACCAAATATACCCAACGGTTTTGCGTTGAAACTCAGCAACTAGGTCGTTATGGAAGGAACCATTTCAGATTTGGAGATTTCTCAGTACTCCCGACAATCTGGCTATCTCAGTTAAAAACTAATGTTAAATGTGTACTATTCCCTTTAGCAGCACTTACTTCATATTTTTCACTGCCACCGGCGTATAGTTATTTGACATTTGTTTTCAGAAAGGTGGGAATGTCCCTTTAAGAGTGAAACACTTCTAGGGTATACCGAGATTGTTAACAGTAATGTGTTCGTTAATAAACAGTTATATGTGCAACACCATGTGCCATAATTAACAGCGTGAACTTCGACCCCATTAGGATTAACCTGCAGCACGAAGTGAACCACATATGTCAGTGGCTGAGTTCCGTGCATGGGAGCGCGTTCGGCCGTTCAGGAATGGCTCCTGACGGCCCAGGGTGCACACTGCACAGTGCACACCGCCAGCAGTGTGGTGGGAATGGCTGCTGACGGCTGAGGGTGCACAGTGCACACCGCCAGCAGTGTGGTGGGAATGGCTGCTGACGGCTGAGGGTGCACAGTGCACACCGCCAGCAGTGTGGTGGGAATGGCTGCTGACGGCTGAGGGTGCACAGTGCACACCGCCAGCAGTGTGGTGGGAATGGCTGCTGACGGCTGAGGGTGCACAGTGCACACCGCCAGCAGTGTGGTGGGAACTGGGTGTCTGTGAGCAGTGAGGTGCTCGTCTCACACCCCGTCAAACTGGGAAACAGGGGCTCACACCCCGTCAAACTGGCAAACAGGGTCTCACACCCCGTCAAACTGGCAAACAGAGTCTCACACACCGTCAAACTGGCAAACAGGGTCTCACACCCCGTCAAACTGGCAAACAGAGTCTCACACACCGTCAAACTGGCAAACAGTCTCACACCCCGTCAAACTGGCAAACAGAGTCTCACACCCCGTCAAACTGGCAAACAGAGTCTCACACCCCGTCAAATGGGAAACAGAGTCTCACACCCCATCAAATGGGAAACAGAGTCTCACACCCCGTCAAACTGGCAAACAGTCTCACACACCGTCAAACTGGCAAACAGTCTCACACCCCGTCAAACTGGCAAACAGAGTCTCACATCCCGTCAAACTGGCAAACAGAGTCTCACACCCGGTCAAACTGGCAAACAGAGTCTCACACCCCGTCAAACTGGCAAACAGAGTCTCACACCCCGTCAAACTGGCAAACAGTCTCACACACCGTCAAACTGGCAAACAGTCTCACACCCCGTCAAACTGGCAAACAGAGTCTCACACCCCGTCAAACTGGCAAACAGAGTTTCACACCCCGCCAAACTGGCAAACAGTCTCACACCCCGTCAAACTGGCAAACAGAGTCCCACACCCCGTCAAACTGGCAAACAGTCTCACACCCCGTCAAACTGGCAAACAGAGTCTCACACCCCGTCAAATGGGAAACAGAGTCTCACACCCCGTCAAATGGGAAACAGAGTCTCACACCCCGTCAAACTGGGAAACAGAGTCTCACACCCCGTCAAACTGGCAAACAGTCTCACACCCCGTCAAACTGGCAAACAGTCTCACACCCCGTCAAACTGGCAAACAGAGTCTCCACCCCGTCAAACTGGCAAACAGAGTATCACACCCCGCCAAACTGGCAAACAGAGTCTCACACCCCGCCAAACTGGCAAACAGAGTCTCCACCCCGTCAAACTGGCAAACAGAGTGAGAACTCACTGAAAATGTTGCCAGCGAAGAGCAAAGGAAAGCCATCCCGCTAGAAGTAGCCGTGCATGGTGTCATGAGCGGTTAGAAACCCTTTGAAACAGAGTTCAGTGTCAGAGAAGTTGCGTACATTTCTGAAAAGGGACCTGAGCTTCGATGACCGTTGGTGCACAGTCAGCTGTCGTGACAGTTGGTGCACCGGTGAGTAAGACCGAAGCCTATAATTGAAGCGCCTTGTTTGATGTTGGGCGGCGTTAATTTATATGTGAGTCATCGCATCAACGGCCAACGACTGTATGCAGGGCGGCGCAGCTGCAGCTGCTGCAGCTGAGGACGAATTGATCAGGTCAGCTGGTCAGCTGCAAGGGCCTGGGGTTCAGTGTCAGTCAGTTAGTCAGTCAGTCAGTCAGTCAGTCAGTCAGTCCGTCAGTCAGTCAGTCAGTCAGTCAGTCAGTCAGTCAGTCAGTCAGTCAGTCAGTCAGTCAGTCAGTCAGTCAGTCAGGCAGGCAGGCAGGCAGGCAGGCAGGCAGGCAGGCAGGCAGGCAGGCAGGCAGGCAGGCAGGCAGTACACCATGAGCTGAACTCAGGCGCACTGGACCGAGCCGAACTGAAACATTCTAAACTAGAGTAAAGGCACGTCATTTTGCAGGCATTTCATCGCCTGTGTCTGGGAAAATTAAATTATATCGGCAAATAAAGGCTCTGATATATCATATCGAGTTGATCCAGATCGTTCAAACAAAGGAGCTGGTCTCCTCCGTCCTTTGGCCCGTCATCGAGAATACACAAGTCTCGGCGGGATGCAGTCTTGTGTTGAGATATGAAATCAGTGCACAACGAGCCACTGACGGCGGCTGACGATCATCTGATCTGATGATCGCCGGGTCCGATGGTGGTCCGTCTCCTCTGCGAACTGAGATGAAAACTTCAACCATACATTGATGGGATATACTAACTTACCGAAAGCTTGGAAGGTTTCGAAATGCTTAGCCCTTCGTTTTGCTGTTTTTCATGGCTTGAATCCAGAAGTTTCCGTAATCTCCTAGCAGGCTTTCGTTGATTTTTTACCTCTGTGCCAGACACTTGCCATCGCCGCCTTAGAACTAAATCCCAGCTCTGAGAAATGTTGCAATGAAACTTTGAAAGCCTGAGACCCAAGTGCCGACGGCAACGGTGTTGAGCATACGGAGCCATCGAGTGGTCCAGGCGCCTCTGCGCATCGTGGCCGACTTTCTGCGGTTTTGAACCGCAAACACTCCAGAGCCCATCTAGCCAGAGTCGGCAAAACACATTGGCTGCGGAAACGGGCAGATTCAATAAACACCCCCTTCATCGTCGAGCTGTTATCCTCAAAGTGCACTGAGCCATGCCCAGAACTCTGTTTGAGTTGACGATTGGAAAGCCAAAGACGATAGATCTAAAGGCTGTCTATCCATGATCAAAAGCCGCGCGACAAACTTCACAAAATAATTTCGATCATGTGTATGTAGCTAATGGTTACAACCACCCAGATCGCTCGGCAGTAAAACAAAAACTAGCGAAATTGATCTTGTCACTAAATAGAATGTGAATCGGTCGCTCGTTTGAGCGTGTTTAAACGGGCGACAGCGGTTAACATAACAACACGCACATGTACTCCGAGTGGGCTCTCCAACCGGGCAATCCATTTGGGATGTCTGGCCGGGCTGTCTGACTTGACTGTGTGTCGGGGCCGTCTGGCTCGGCCGTCTGTCCATCCTGGTGTGTCGGGACCGTCTGGCTCGGCCGTCTGTCTATCCTGGGATGGTGACTGTGTGTCGGGACCGTCTGGCTCGGCCGTCTGTCCATCCTGGTGTGTCGGGGCCGTCTGGCTCGGCCGTCTGTCCATCCTGGTGTGTCGGGACCGTCTGGCTCGGCCGTCTGTCCATCCTGGTGTGTCGGGGCCGTCTGGCTCGGCCGTCTGTCCATCCTGGGGTGTCGGGGCCGTCTGGCTCGGCCGTCTGTCCATCCTGGGGTGTCGGGGCCGTCTGGCTCGGCCGTCTGTCCATCCTGGTGTGTCGGGCCGTCTGGCTCGGCCGTCTGTCCATCCTGGTGTGTCGGGCCGTCTGGCTCGGCCGTCTGTCCATCCTGGTGTGTCGGGCCGTCTGGCTCGGCCGTCTGTCCATCCTGGTGTGTCGGGGCCGTCTGGCTCGGCCGTCTGTCCATCCTGGTGTGTCGGGCCGTCTGGCTCGGCCGTCTGTCTATCCTGGTGTGTCGGGACCGTCTGGCTCGGCCGTCTGTCCATCCTGGTGTGTCGGGCCGTCTGGCTCGGCCGTCTGTCTATCCTGGTGTGTCGGGACCGTATGGCTCGGCCGTCTGTCTATCCTGGGATGGTGACTGTGTGTCGGGGCCGTCTGGCTCGGCCGTCTGTCCATCCTGGTGTGTCGGGCCGTCTGGCTCGGCCGTCTGTCCATCCTGGTGTGTCGGGCCGTCTGGCTCGGCCGTCTGTCCATCCTGGTGTGTCGGGGCCGTCTGGCTCGGCCGTCTGTCCATCCTGGTGTGTCGGGGCCGTCTGGCTCGGCCGTCTGTCCATCCTGGTGTGTCGGGGCCGTCTGGCTCGGCCGTCTGTCCATCCTGGGGTGGACGGATCTGGACTGGTGGCGGAGACCGATGGCCCGGCGCGGCACGGACCGTCGGCCGCCGGTGTCGCACCGCACACCATCACCCAGCGTCCATGGAGCGCGCGCTGGCGCCGCGTCGTTCGCGGCCCACCCTCGATACAGCCGCACCTGAACAGCTCCTCCCGGGTCGGACCCAGCGCTGCTGCTGATCCGGTCGTTCCCCGCCTCACTCGGGGGTTATGGTCGGCTACTGCTGACTGTTGTGGGGAGATGGAGGCCGTGGCTTACCTGTGATGATGGCGTATCGGCGCCGCAGCAGGTCAGCCACATCACTCGGAGGTTATGGTCGGCTACTGCTGACTGTTGTGGGGAGATGGAGGCCGTGGCTTACCTGTGATGATGGCGTATCGGCGCCGCAGCAGGTCAGCCACATCACTCGGAGGTTATGGTCGGCCACTGCTGACTGTTGTGGGGAGATGGAGGCCGTGGCTTACCTGTGATGATGGCGTATCGGCGCCGCAGCAGGTCAGCCACATCACGGATCGTCAGCGCTCCCGGCTGCGGCCGCGGCGACTCGTCTGCCGGAGCAACACAGACACGTCACAATGAGCACACGTTACACGGGCACACGTCATTATGAGAGGCACACCAGCCAGACAAAGGTTACATTTCACGCCTGAACCCACTCAAAAGGCTGGGCATGCCAGAAATGCCGATGCCCCCCCCCCCCCACAGCTCGCCGTTTACCTGCCAGCCTGCCACCTGTCTGCCAGGAAGCCCACCCTGCCTCCATTCATTCGCTTCCCAACCCTCAAATCTTTCCACCGAAGGCCTCCCAATCTTCCCCATCGCCCACATCCAAATCCTCCATCCCGCTCCACCTCTCCCCTCCCGCTGCACTGCCAGTTCTGCCATCCCTCCCACCCGGCAGCCAGCCCGGCCGTCCCGGTGCGCCCATCGCAGCTCCTGACCTGTCCCGGTGCGCCCATCGCAGCCCCTGGCTTGTCCCGGTGCGCCCATCGCAGCTCCTGGCCTTTCTCGGTGCGCCCATCGCAGCTCCTGGTCTGTCCCGATGCGCCCATCGCAGCTCCTGGTCTGTCCCGGTGCGACCATCGCAGCCCCTGACCTGTCCCGGTGCGCCCATCGCAGCTCCTGGCCTGTCCCGGTGCGCCCATCGCAGCCCCTGGCCTGTCCCGGTGCGTCCATCGCAGTTCCTGGTCTGTCCCGGTGCGCCCATCGCAGCCCCTGGCCTGACCCGGTGCGCCCATCGCAGCTCCTGGCCTGACCCGGTGCGCCCATCGCAGCCCCTGGCCTGTCCCGGTGCGCCCATCGCAGCTCCTGACCTGTCCCGATGCGCCCATCGTAGCCCCTGACCTGTCCCCGGTGCGTCGTAAAGAGGAGTCACGGCGTGTCGTCGACGACCCCGGAGCCGGCCGGTATTGGCGTCGCAGCCGGCCGGCGATGGTCGGTCGCCGCGGCCGATCCCGTTTGTACCGCAGATATACGCCCCAAACGTCCTCCAGAACTCCAGTCACCGGGCACCAGCGCGGCGGCGACGGTAGTTTGCCGGCACGGCGTGGGTGAGGTGGTGTGAGGTGTGACATGTGAGGCGCGGTTAGGAAGAAAGGTCATTGGAGGTGTTGTGGTCCAGTAACTCGCTCGGCCGCAGAGTGATGATGGGATAACGCATCATCATCATCATCATCATGATGAGGTCAGGAAGAAAGGTCATTGGAGGTGGTGTGGTCCGGTAACTCGCTCGGCCGCAGAGTGATGATGGGATAACGCATCATCATCATCATCATCATGATGAGGTCAGGAAGAAAGGTCATTGGAGGTGGTGTGGTCCGGTAACTCGCTCGGCCGCAGAGTGATGATGGGATAACGCATCATCATCATCATCATCATGATGAGGTCAGGAAGAAAGGTCATTGGAGGTGTTGTGGTCCGGTAACTCGCTCGGCCGCAGAGTGATGATGGGATAACGCAGCGAATCACGAGGAGGCACCAGTCCTTCTGAGCTGCACTGCTCTGCACTGCCAA
The DNA here is from genome assembly GCA_036785665.1 of Chirona hameri. NCBI lineage: Eukaryota > Metazoa > Arthropoda > Thecostraca > Balanomorpha > Balanidae > Chirona > Chirona hameri. The sequence goes on from JAXIVJ010001797.1 coordinate 75,743, forward strand.
CTGTACACAAGTCTACAGGCTCTAGGGACGTCTAGACTCTAGGGACGGGCTCAGGGACAAGCTCTAGGGACGTCTAGACTCTAGAGACTATTGAAGTGAGATGCGGTCGATGCGCCGCAGCCACAACGCGACATACGGTGCTTCGGCCGACCCATTTTCACCAATCTCGCGGCGCGGTGACCCGCCCGGACGGCACGCGCACAACAGCGCCACCTGTGTGTGCGTCCGTCGTCAACACGCCGGCTGAGAACCTCCCTGTCGCCTGTCGCCACTCGGTCACAGCTGTCGCGCGCGACGCGACACTGCCGCGTGCCTGCCCCATCACTTCACACACTTGTCACAGCGGCACGCCCACCACGCTCATTACCCGCCCAAGCTCATGCTGTATTCGAATATCCAGGTCGGCCGCGGCGTATTCTACTGATGTTTGCACTCGGCCGAGCCATTAGATGGTAAACACGACAGCGTACGGGCGCGTACAGTCATTTGAGCGCCATCGACATACAAATGAATGTCATTCACCTGCCCGCATGTCTGATACATTGCGCGCTGGCCAACCATAATAAACATGAGAGGGCCGACCCGGCCCCGAGTCAGCCCGGGTCGGATCAGAGGTAAGGGTGTCGGAGTTACGGCCACTCCAGCTGGCCCACATGCGGCTCGCGGCCGGGTGCGAGCTGGCGCGGCCTGCTAGGTGCGTGGTACGGGTGGGCGGGGTGTGGAAGGGTGTGGTGAGGTGTGGAAGGGTGTGGTGAGAGCCACATACCGTGCTGAGGCGCGGCAGCCGGGCGACGTTTCCGGGGCCATAGACGCCTCCGCATGGTGCTCCCACTGACCAAGCCGCTGCAGCAGAGAAATCCAGGGCTTCACAGTTCGGCGCCTTAGCAGCTGAAGGCTTCGCAGCAAGGCAGCTGAAGGATGGCAGCTCAAGACTTGGACAAGCTTGGAAATATCGACTCCTCCGCAGCTCCACGCCCACACAGATCCACAGCTCCACAGCTCCACAGCTCAACAGCTCCACAGCTCCACAGCTCAGCAGCTCCGAACAGCAGCGCCTCTCCACCGCGACTGACGCGGCGCACCCCTCCAGCCCATCTCGTGCGATGGTAATCAGACAGCTCGGCCCGGGGCCCTCTCCGCCCCTGCCCCTGCCCCCGCCCCCGCCCCCGCCCCCGCCACCGCCCCGCCCCCGCCCCCGCCGCCGCCGCCGCCCCCGCCCCCGCCGCTGCTCAGCGAGGCTCGGCGAGGCTCGACAGGCGGCCAGGGGCGGCGGAAGAGGGGGCAGGGGGAGCTGCCCCCCCCCCCCCCCCACTCAAGCAAGTTTTGTTTTTGGGGGGTTCGCTTTTTTATTTTTGACCGAACAAAAGACCGATGGCCCCGAGCCACGAGGTGCCCCCAGCCAGCCTGAGGGACCCTCTAAGGGGCATATAGAAGGCCCTCATTCGGCCTGGAGGGGCATCGGTAGGCCATGAGGGGGCTCTCGAAAAGCCTGAGACTTCAACATGGACCTATCCGACGTGTTTTGCGACCATTTAGTGGTCCTGCAAAATATAGTGGCCTAAATCCGAGGAGATACCATTCCGCGCTTTTTTAGGGGGGTTTGGCCGTGGGGGGGGGGGGGGGGGTCCTTTGGCCGAGGGGCCCCATGGGTTTCTTTGCCCCCCCCCCCATCCGAAAGTACATTCCGCCGCCACTGCAGGCGGCTGCAGGCCGTTTAAAGTGCATACGCCGCCTTCGTCGCCGCACCCTAACCGTCAAGGCCGTCGGACGTCACTGGGATGGGGAAGGTCCAGTATGTCGGGACAATACGCTTGAGTTTAGCCCAGGCTTCGGAAAATTGATTGTCATTTTCGATGATGGATAAATTGAATTGGATCTCGGCCATTCAATGACTCGGTTATTTGGATCGTGTTTGGTTAATTTTGCTTTTACATCATTCACCTTGGATTTCGAACAATAACATTTTTAGTTCAACTTGCTAAATGTAATGGAACGGCGCAATGTTACTTAAACTGCGGGCCGTAGCTCCACCGGTCCCGCTCCGACCTGCCGCTCACCGCCGCGACCATACCCGAGGATCACACCGCACTCCCCAGCACCCCGGCCCCGCTCCGACCTGCCGCTCACCGCCGCGACCATACCCGAGGATCACTCCGCACTCCCCTGCACCCCGGTCCCGCTCCGACCTGCCGCTCACCGCCGCGACCATACCCGAGGATCACACCGCACTCCCCAGCACCCCGGTCCCGCTCCGACCTGCCGCTCACCGCCGCGACCATACCCGAGGATCACACCGCACTCCCCAGCACCCCGGTCCCGCTCCGACCTGCCGCTCACCACCGCGACCATACCCGAGGATCACACCGCACTCCCCAGCACCCCGGTCCCGCTCCGACCTGCCGCTCACCGCCGCGACCATACCCGAGGATCACACCGCACTCTCCAGCACCCCGGTCCCGCTCCGACCTGCCGCTCACCGCCGCGACCATACCCGAGAATCACACCGCACTCCCCAGCACCCCGGTCCCGCTCCGTTAATTAACTCCCTAATTAATAATAACCATCAAGTCTCCGAGGATTCTCACATCCTGAAGCTGGGTAGCAAAACTTCTAAGATTCCGTTTCGATAATGGTATGTCGTTAATGCTGAACATCAGCAGTCGGCCGGCAGCGTTTAGTCCAGTTTAACAGCGTGAAAGTTCTGCCGCCTTGTCTCCATCCCCGTCGTCTCCATGCCCTAAGCGGATTTCAGTTGACCACTTCGAGACAGACCCCTGCTCAGGACTTCCCCCCCCCCCTCCCTGGTGCGGCTGGCATCACGTCCCCGTTTGACATGCTCTACATATCTCACCCGAGGATCACACCGCACTCCCCAGCACCCCGGTCCCGCTCCGACCTACCGCTCACCACCGCGACCATACCCGAGGATCACACCGCACTCCCCAGCACCCCGGTCCCGCTCCGACCTGCCGCTCACCACCGCGACCATACCCGAGGATCACACCGCACTCCCCAGCACCCCGGTCCCGCTCCGACCTGCCACTGACCGCCGCGACCATGGACCATGGACGAGACCACACCCGGCGAGACTGAGGGTGAAAACCGGTACTGGGTGCTGGCGTCCGCGTTCGAAACCAGCTATGGAGACCGACGTTGGATATCAGCGGGGGATAGCGTTAGAGACCAGCGTTAGAGACCAGCGGGGAGACCAGCAGGGGAGACCAGCGGAGATACCAGCGGGGAGACCAGCGGGGGAGACCAGCGGGGGAGACCAGCGGGGAGACCAGCGGGGGAGACCAGCGGGGAGACCAGCGGGGAGACCAGCGGGGGAGACCATCGTTAGAGACCATCGTTAGAGACCATCGTTAGAGACCATCGTTAGAGACCAGCGGGGAGACCAGCGGGGGAGACCAGCGGGGAGACCAGCGGGGAGACCAGCGGGGAGACCAGCGGGGAGACCAGCGGGGGAGACCATCGTTAGAGACCATCGTTAGAGACCATCGTTAGAGACCATCGTTAGAGACCAGCGGGGAGACCAACGGGGAGACCAGCGGGGAGACCAGCGGAGAGACCAGCGGGGAGACCAGCGGGGAGACCAGCGGGGGAGACCAGCGGGGGAGACCAGCGGGGGAGACCAGCATCTCCTGCAGGACGGCTGCTGCCGGCCCGGTCCACTGATCGGACGACGAAGGGCCGTGAGATGGGCGCCATTGGTGGCGTGTCGCCGTCTTTGTCGCCGCCCGGCCAGCCGTGCCGGGACCGGGCGGCGAAAGTGGTGACGGTGCGCCCCTGTCGCGCCCCAACGACGCGCAGGCCACACAAAACACGCTCACAATTAGTGATCCGGGGCGCTTCCACTTTCCCGGAAACTGCGGCGACCAGCTGGGCAGCCGGCGCGCCAGGCGGTGGGCGGTGGGCGGTGGGCGGTGGGCGGTGGGCGGTAGTCGGTGGGCGATGGACGGTGGCGGTGGGCGGTAGTCGGTAGTCGGTGGGCGGTAGTCGGTGGGCGGTGGGCGGTGGGCGGTGGGCGGTGGGCGGTGGGCGGTGGGCGGTAGGCGGTAGGCGGTGGGCGGTGGGCGGTGGATGTGGGCGATGGGCGGTGGGCGGTAGTCGGTGGGCGGTGGGCGGTGGGCGGTAGTCGGTCGTCGGTGGGCGGTGGGCGGTGGGCGGTGGGCGGTGGGTGGTGGGCGGTGGGCGGTGGGCGGTGGGCGGTGGGCGGTGGATGGTGGGCGGTGGGCGGTGGGCGGTGGGCGGTGGG